>JAECUM010093822.1:0-39575 GCA_016617855.1 Megalonaias nervosa | reverse complement strand
ATGAAAACAATTTAGAGCAAAGTATACCTACCCCGTTCATAACTTGAGAGATGTATTCTCTCACTCCGTTCATGGCATTCTGCGTGTTACCTTTGGCAAGAGCATGAAACCTGCATCAAAAAATATTTTCTGATACTTTTTCTCCGATACTAACTTATGGCATCTTCGAAAACATTTACAGTTTAATCGGATAACTTATATCTGAATGAAGCTGTCAATACTGGACATTAATCTACATGTTTTCCTTATTCCTTAAATGAGTCGTATTTGTTAGTGACGGAGTGGTTAGACTGCAATCAGTAAGCGTGTGTGGTGTTTAACGTTACTTCAGTACAAACTTGGCTAAACAGTGCCGAGTAAGTGCAGGTGTCAGGATAGGGACACGAAACAGAAATAAATCCAAATTTTGGAGAATGTTTCAACTATACTCTCCATGGTTTTATCACAACCTTTAAAAAGTTCAAGACCTTCTTAACTGAAACATCTTCTCAGAATGATTCCAAGATCAAAATGATAGTCGCCAAATTTGACATGCGGAAGGACACATTCGGGAAGTGTGAATTGCAGGTTCGAATTTTGGAACAGTCAAGCTCAAATCGACTTGCCACTATTTGTCTATGAACGAGGCATTTTGCCCCCATTGTCTTGTCTCTAAAATAGTATTATATATGCTGGTGTAGCAAATAATAAATTAGTCTCTTAGACCATCAGTCTACTAATTGGTCACCGAATTTTGTATCCATGTATTTTATCACACAATTTGCAGACATATTTTTAATTTCCTGCGTAATGGACATTCACATTTTCAGGAATCCTCATAATACACGGGACATTGGAATTGAGAGACTCAGAGTATGACACATATGTACTTATTTGATATCAGATACGATACAATATGATGTAACAATTTACTCACCTTAAACCACTGTATATGGATCAATTATTCGCTATTCTATAACGAAATTGTACAAGTGCAATTCTTAAGAGTTACAAAATGCTATGTCGCAGAGTTATAGAACATCATAGCTTCTGTGCGTACAATTTTCTGCACCATCTAACATGACAAGGCAGGTTTTCAAATAAGACTTGTAAAATTTTCTCTTAACATTTCAGGGGTAATTTAAAATATCCTCGTACCTTTTGGTATTTCTTATAACCATGATATAGCTAGATAAATAAAATACAGTGTCTTCCGTAATACAGTAGTTAGATGTTCACTTATTATATCTTCATAAAGGAAACATTTTGTGGAGAAAAATAAAATCATTTTCTGTATAATTTCAGCAAATAAAGTACTATGGTAGAGCTCTTGAAAAGAACAGATTAAATGATATTTATTGAGGACATCTTTAAGGTTATCTTGGTCCACTGCATATGATATAGTCAATAGGTATCCAGAAAATCAACCCAATGCCAACAAGGAGGTAGAAGTTCCTTACTTGGTCCAGATCGGAGGGTCCACAATAACAAGTACTTCCACTATGTACACAGTAGATGCTCTGGTGTCTTTAGCTGATGCATATAGGTTCTCTAATGACTTTAGCAGCTTCACAAAGAGACTCTCCTTTATATATTCCTCTTCAGCATCGTCAGCTAATAATAATAATAATAATAATAATAATAATTAGCAGTAGTAGTTGTTGTTGTTGTTGTTTCTGTTGTGGTTGTAGTTGTTTTAGTATGTTCATCATTACAAACATGGCAATAAATGAGCTGTATTTTTCTCCACGCATGATCTAATTTATCTTCCGCTCTAATTTTGCCGTTCTGGAAATGCATTTCACCCCTTAGAAATATCAGAACCGATAATATATTTTATAGCTGTATTCGCAGAAGGTTTTATACAATTACTCTTATCGGTGTCGACGTGAGAAGGAAATAACTCGTGAACCATTGACTGGAATCCAAGCAAATTTGGTAAAATGGTAAAGTTTATATGTATGATTATATAGCTAGCGAACATAGACATGTTAGTGCTTCTTTCCCAATAACGTCTTAGTGTAAGTGCAAATAATGCTAAGTTTTACTTTTTTATCTTCGGTCAATAAGCCCGCTTTAGCGCTCCAGATTTATCAAAAATATTCCTGGGAAACAAAATATGTGACCGTTGTGGAATTTCGCAATCATTACCCCGTCCGCTTTTAACTCGGCAGTATGTGGAGGCATCAAATTTAAGTTCTAAATGTCCCATGCACGGACTAATAATCTATGATGGGATTTGTCTCTCATCTTTTATCCAGCTCATCTGGTCATACACTGAAAATCTAGATAAGTATCTAAGTAGAATCTTTATATATATATATATATATATATATATATATATATATATATATATACCGTTCCTAGAAAAACAAGAACAAAGACTAGTTATAATTGTAAAGTGCTCTTGTTATTGTACCACAAACGTCACGAGCAATGTGTTATTATTTGTAAAACCCACGCATTAATACGAATGTGTTAATTAGGGAAGCGGTGTGACCTGCTGACCACAAATGCGCAAGTACTACGCACAAGATAATAGAAACTTATAAACATTTGATATTATTACTGTATTATCACATTTAATTGATAGATGTCATATGAAAATAATAATAACTAAATCGTATATACGGATAACTTCTGACCGTCATCAGTTCTAATTTGCAAATGTTATGTGATAGCCAATGATACGAGGCAGGCTATACATCTCGAACGATGTGTATAATGACTGTAGTACGATTTATATGTGTTGATATATTTTAGACATCTGTGTTACTATCATATATAATTCATCTTCTCTTTGGAAGATGAGACACTGTATGTGATATACTAATGTTGCAATGATATTGGTTTTATTATTACCGCCATGTATTAAAGACCCGTCCTACAGTATTGCCAGCTGATAACATAGTGAGGAGAATTCGGATTCATAGTTGTCTTGGAAACCTATGTTTTCAGTCCTGGAAATATGGCAAGTGTTGTTATTATTAGAACAAGAATACGTTACGTGAAAGTCTTCCTATGGAATAGCGTGTGGACTAATGAATCAACCACTCTGAATGGTAAATTAATTAGTTTTCATTTGCAATTGAATTAAAATTTGATACAAAGGCGATCAAGGGTGTTTGGCAAAGTTTGAAGAAAGTAGGTATGGCGCAACACGTCTGGTTGTTCCCATATTTGCTGCAGTTGTTCATAAAACGTGGAGTTTTGTGTCCATTACTGTGTATATTCTGTTTATGTTTTATGCTAGTCTATAACATAAATATTTTCTCACGCTGGAATTCTTGTAACATGTTTAGCAATCAACTTGGGCAAGTTTGTTTTCACAGCCATTTTCTTTAACGTTCTTACCCATCTGGTGAGCGTAAAAATTCATTGATCATTTGGACCGGGTGTATCCACTTGAATTACATGGGAAAGTTAGAATCGATTGTCGTGTCACTCAAATCACTGGGACGTTTGTTTTTATACCATTTGAAGATAACTGATACCTGAATGGAAGTATTGAGTTCGCGTATATTCTTGATTTTATATTTGCATTGGTTTTCTTGCATCCTATCCTGTGCTTCTCTTCGTCTGTCTCCCATTAAACTCGAAATATGCTAAATATAGTTCGCAATTTTGCTGTAAAGAGATTTATTCTTATATGATGTGTCTGTGTTCTTCACCCCCTCCCCGTCCCTCATAAGCACAAGATACGGTTAAACCTGTATTTTATGATGGCCTTTTTCAGACTTGGAGAGTTCTTACGTTGCTTTCTGATAAAGTCCTTTTTGCTACTTTTCTGTTGGTGTTGTTTGTTTTTAAATCAAATCCATCAAGCACAGCAATGGACAACAAGGTAGCTCCTATCGTGGGACAACGAGACAGAAAAGTAAGGTTAGCACATCAGTTAGATTTGTCTGTCGCATGGGTGAGGAAAATAAATAATAATACCTCGGCCTTATCTTGGAACAGTTCAGAGAATACAGTCTAATAACATCAATGCGTATTAAGTAACATTCTTTAAGTGAATCTTACGTGCAATTTTATAATTGTTATTTAGATCGACGTCTTCATTGGAACTGTTATTTCTCCCGCCATATGCCCTGTGTTCCTGAATGAAGTGAAGTGTATCGCAAATATCTCGAGTCATATAGAGTCTACCTAGATATTCTGGATCGGAAACTGGTGTGATTTGTAAATCCTTATCTTCGATCCTTAATATTCCTTCCTGTAATAATAATAATAATAATAATATTATTATTATTAATAATAATAATAATAATAATAATAATAATAATAATAATAATAATAATAAGATAGACGATGAAGAAGAAGAAGATGAAGAAGATGAAGAAAAAGAAGAAAATGAAGAAGACAAGAACAAGAAGAAGCAGAAAAATCACCATCTCTAATAGGAAACAAATTCTTTGCCAGTTTCCAAATAATGTTGACAAATAAAACTCTCACACTTTAACCTTATCCATTTACAGCTTTGAAACAATGGAAACTAAATGATCTTTTACTCTAAATAAACACCTAGTACTCAAATAATTGCAGATAGCCCTAGTCGAACTTACCAATGTTCTGGCACAGGGGTGTTCCACTGTCTTGACACAGCGGACAGTAAAATAAGCTCTATGTTCGAGATCGTTGTAATATTTGCTTTCCTGTAAAAGAAATATACCCTGTATCAGTTATTTTAATTTTTGTACTCATTATGAGCCTTCTGAATTGAACATATTTTTTACTGTATGTCCAGCAATTCTAATAAAATCATCTCAAGTATTCAAAAGGGCAGAGTTAAAAATATATTTTATTTATTATTTGCAATGTGTCGAATTTTGAAGAAGTACTGAATCTTCAAGTTGAAAAAATTGTGCATTAAAATTTTATCATAGTCAAGCCAGAAAAGTCTTTGAAGAAGGTCACTTTGATATTTCCCTTATTTCATCTCTGAAACATAAAAGGGCCTACATTTAAGCTTCAGTGGAATTGACCCAGTCATCGTAACGGTATATTGGCAGAGAGTACATTAGAATTACCGACCGTATCTGGTTGTAAAGGACCGCATGTCAAATAATTGATCTTCAAAGGAAAGTTGATTGCATAGTATTGTAGGCTGTCAAAATCTGATGAAAGACATGATTATTTTGGGGAAAGTTTAGGGACAGTTGCTTTCGATTGGTCAGTTAAAATTAAGGCGTACACTTTGGAAGTTAAGGGTATTTAAATTTACCTAACTTAGTCAAAATTCTTTAGTCAGAAATTTGCCTTGTGAGAAGACAAAAGGGTTCGACTCCGTGGGAAACCTAAAAGAATAGTGTTTTCCCTCGTTGACAAGTAAAGAGGCCAGATAGCTGTCTTGAAAAGAAAAGATAGGCTATAGTGCTAGGACGTACGGTTTGTGTGGACAAGAAACAGCATTAAGGTACATAATTTTGATTTCCATCTAATTTTCTATTTTGTTGTTGGTTTTATGCAAATGTGTAGTATTTCATAGGGATTTATGAATAATCCAAATATTCAAATGTGTTGTATTTTATAGGGATTTATGAATTAATTTCCTTTGTCTGTAGGATGATACTGTTTATCGCGAGTTAATGATAATTGCATATTTATATATGATTTTGAAATGCTCAAATGATCTTGCAGGTTATTTGTTACAGTGAGCTAGAATTTGGTGAATCTTATGCAATAGTAATCGAGCATTTATCTTATTGAGCGGAATTGACTAGCCAGCTGTAAGAAGACGTAGAGTAATGTATGCTGATATATAAGGCAATTGCCGCGTGGAACAGGGATAATGAACTGTTTAATTAAGGTCATACTTGGTATATTGCAATGGTCATTTGTAACTATAGATAACGATTGTACCTTACATCAAATACAGTATATTTGTAAAGACCGTTCATCGCTATGGTCACATTATGCAGTGTGGATAGCTATTTACGTCTCTGAATAACGGAAGTAAGAGAATTTTATACATACGGATAGGTGGTAAACATATATAGCTTTAGTTATAATCTTGTCATTTAAGGGAACAGCTTTCTATATCCCTCCCCGAGAAACCCGATGAGGACAGTCCAAGAGGGAAGTCCGCAAATAGAGTTCAGAATAGAAGGGTCAAGAGGAAGAACCAAGCATACACGCTAGACGTAGAATACACAATGTCAAGAGAGAACGACGCTAGGTGATGCAAGTCAGGGGTGAACATTGTACTCTTTTCAGCACTCGTTACTATGATGAACGAATCCGTAAACTGAACACTGCTATTAAATTCCATTAATGTAAATCGGTTGGATTGTAATTGCAATTTTAGCTTATGTATTAATTAATTATTTTTGCTTATTTTATTGTTTAAGGGGGTTCGTATTTGTTTATTTGTTCTCAATAGTCTTGTTTAGTTCTCTGTCAATGTTCTATGTATCTATTCACACTGGACAATAACATCGCGGGAGGTCATCCCCTAGATAACGATTGCCAAATCCTTAACAGAGGGACACATGCACGTCTCACGTTCACGTCACTCATCCCACCCACCCCCGTTACATTACGTATTAGTTAGGAACAACCACTGCCATGGATCTAATGCATATTTGCATTAAGTCCGACTGTTAAAGAATAACCGAAAACTGATGAGTGAAATGCATTTATATATTTTGCATTATTTTCACAAACTACATATGGTTTGAAGAAATTTAAACAACATTTTGCTTTTGCCCTATGAAATAAATGAATAGTTGAATAAACATATTTTTTGAATGTTTGCTTCTCTTTGCATTGGATAATATATAATAAGTTTGCACCTCAGCAATTCACCAGGGAAGAGCAGGCTGCGATTTTTAATACAGCCAGACGAATAATGGTGAAAACAGTCAATGTCTGACGTAGTCAAATTATCAAAGGTCGGGCAGATAACTGACACAAATTTGCCGTGTATTCGCAGATCCTTCGCTCAATATCGTTCTTAAACTCTAAGCTCTGAACTCCTGGTCCTTCTGTCATAAATTGTTACTCAATATTTAAAGTAAGAAATGTTACTATAAACTTCGAGATTTTACTCGAAGTCGGTATCTGCAGTCTTTTGATTAAGAATAATATATTCGAGTAAGATCTGGAGTCGAATGAAGTTGTATGATTTAGTGAACTTTAAAATGGATGCCTATCGGCATTTGGATATCAAGAATATTGCTAATATCATGTTTGCGATAATTATCTCTTCAAAGAATATGCCCATGCTTCCACATTAATGTAGTTTTAAAACGCATTACTGGAAGTTAAAAAATTTTTGTTTAGAATCTTGTAGCAAAATGTATTCATGCTGGGAAATATTTATGTCCACTTGTTAATATATGACGATATAGTTTTGACCTGCGATATGAATACGACCGAGGAAATATGAAGAATAATTCAGCCAATATTTTTTTCATATTAAAAAAGATGAGGATATATTAAAATACTGTATAATTCAAAATCCAATAACCAGTGATGGTATGGGAATCATTAAAACGCTTATTGCACGTTCTGGGATTGTACATGGTCGCTTGACAATGGACGGAAACATTCAGCTTACTATTTTCTCTGTCAATGTTGCCTTCACTGCATTCCTGGAGCCGTCAGACAGAGACTGGACAACGTACATGTCGGTGTCTGCACGAATGTGAGGATTTTCCTTAAGGTGAAGGCGAATCCATTTCTTATCTCTATAGAATTGGAAATGTAACTCCTCTGAAAGATTAACATCTAGTTGCCGCTTGTTATTGTAACTGTCTATATCTCGCAGCCAAACATACTCAGGAGTACCTAGATCCAGTATATAAATAGTAAAATACTTAAGTGAGTAAATACAAAAAATCAAGAAATAGTAGTAGATCTCCTAGTTATTTAATTCATAGTACGTGTATTTCCCTGGGGGTTATTATTTTCTTATATTGGAGAAAACTGCAAACAGAGCTAACGTTATCAGTCACCTTAGTACTTTTCGCCAACAAAGCAAAGCACTTTCAACCTAAAGGCGACAAAACTATTCCCAAGAAACATTATTTAGTAAACAAAAAACCGCAAACAGTATGCAGCCCCACTTAGAAAGGTTTGCAATCAATATATCATTTAATGAAGTAACATATTACACTAGCGGTCGATCAAGTTATGTACGAAATGGTTTTACTTTCTTATGGCAAATCATTCGCCCTCTATCAATAAAACTATTCACACACACACACACACACACACACACACACACACACACCGATATTCCAGTCACCAGAGACAGATAGAACATAACTGTTATCATTTGATACCATTTCATATGTTTGGATCACATGAAGAAGATTGATATAAACTGAAACCCATATCAACAGAAAGTAAGAATTCGTTCTAAGGGCAATCAAACATGTGCCGCGAGTACCAGTACCTAGTTCTCACACACTGTCGCCCTAAAACACACTGGCATGCTGCCTATGCACTAAGAAAACAAGAAAAGATGGAACAAAATAGTCGTTAAGGACGACTCTTAACTAGCAAACATAATTTAATCAATGCATAAGACAGCCGGACAAAAAGACGAATAAGATAAAATCTGTGCTGTGATGACGATTCATTCTTTTTCATTGAATACATGGGGAAAATACTTATGGTGTCCGAAAGAAAAATCAGACTAGGATAGGATTACAAACTAAGAAGGATTTATAGAATTTGGGAAACTTTTTTGACAGTAAGAATTTATTTTGTCATTACCTAATTTTGGAACTACATGGAAATGTCACGCCTCTGTGACTCTTATTCAAAAGTGAATTAATATTTAAATAGTATATATATATATATATATATATATATATATATATATATATATATATATATATATATATATATATATATATATATGCATCTTGTAGAAAATGGCCATTTCTATTTTGCGCTATCTTCAGCAATCCAGGTTTAAAAAGTTTACACTCTATCAAACAATTGTAGGAAAGCTAACATTCAAAACTATACGTCCCGGAGAAACGTTTGAAACACGGAAACGTAGAGATATCTTCGATGCTCATGGATATGAAGATGGTATTTATTGATAATAATGATAAATCACTATCTGGAGTACTGGAGGGTGGAGAGTCTTTAGGTAAACATCATCAAAAAACATAATTCGTTTAAGAATACCGTATTAAGTAAAATTAAAAGTTGCCCGTTTCAACAGAGATGTTTTGTTCTGCTGTCGGCCAGATCGAATGATTTTCCATCAGTTTCATCAAAAATAATTCTCACATATAGGACTTTACGTTCTAAGGTGAAGTGAATTTTGCGTACACAGAATGAATGAAAGCAATAGATAGTGATACAATGAAATTAAAAATTAAACAACAAGAAAGTTAACAAAAGATGAATGAAGGAAAATATATACTGCAAGGTAGGGAAAAGAGGATAACTTACCTGCGTCCAATACGGCTATAGTACAAAACATCAAGACGAATTGATAACCATTCATTCTAGTACGTTATACAGCTACGTTGCCTTCTATAAAGATAGTGAATAGTTTTCTTCCTTCAACAACATTAGTTTATATATATATATATATATATATATATATATATATATATATATATATATATATATATATATATGCTTGAATCAACAGAAAACTGTTTAATAACATCTGATGAAAACACAAATGAAGGTATATGCTTCAACGAACCTGTTGTGTTTGTTAATCTGCTTAAAACGGATCATCTTTAATCCGTATTGAAGACCATTGTTTGGATAGAACGGCAGATGCATACAGATGAAGATTAAGTAGGAAAAGACGATGGATTGCCGCCTGCCTGTCATAACAGACTATGTACGCACGGTTCTAACCATGATTCGTTTCGTGATACGAAATATATTATCGCTTACACTTTATTAATCTTCTCTGTTATATTATACGATTATCTAAACCTTGCCGCCTGCCTGTCATAATGAAATATGTTTAGACGGTCCTAATCATGATTCTTCTGGTGATATAAGAATCTATTATCGCTTAATCTTTGTTCATCTTCTTTATTAGATTATACGATTATCTAAAGCTTTGTTTAGTAATGAACGATACTGTACTGAGCTGTTAATATGAATTCAATAACGCTGGATTATAAAGCCTTTTATAACGTAGATTATACGTACTTACAATTTAGTTTGTGCATTGTTTATAATAATGCACCTATACCAAGATATAATAACACATTTAAATGAAACTTGTATAAGTCACAAACGTTCTTAGGCCCGTAGCTTGGCGCTCAGCATAAAGACCTTAGTGTTAGGACTGGTCGGCCTGATGTCACGATAATGTGACTGTGTGAGACATAATGCTACATTGCTACATGTCTGCGGCATGATGTCCCAGTGAGAGACATTGCTATAAACTGCCACACTGCAGCCATCGTAGCGATATGACTAAAATATTTTTAAAGCTACATTAAAAATCCAAATCACACACACTCTTGGATTAACGTACAAACCTTGTGAATCTTCTTTACATCGGTTTAATTTCAGAACCACATCCTGTCAAAAACGCGAATAATGTCATTGTGAATGATCGTAATCTTTGGAACATTCACTCTTTGACTATCGCGAATATGATACACATCTTTTATTTAATAACAATTAGCAAGACCACATTTGCTTTGATTAGGGATGTATGTGACGATAAAAATGAATTTAGCCTGTGTTTGTGGCAACAGCTATTTCGATCGGATTCATCAATATCAACATCTTTATTATCGTCATTATTATTATCATTATTATTATTATTATTATTATTATTATTATTATTATTATTCATGTCACTCTTTCTTGCTCATAATCTGCAATTGATGTGATCTCTAAAATTCATCAAGTTATTAGTAAGCCAAACCGTATTTTCCTGTCTACATGCTCATATACTTCAAGCGTGTTTGTATCCTAAAGTACATCTTTTGGGAACATGACAGTATCGTTCTATCATTGGAATCTTTATTCCTAGAAATGGAAAGCAGTGCACACATTCTCTTGTTTCTACCATATTCGTCCCACTCGTTCCCGTCCTATTGCAAGACAGTATTTAGGATTCAAGAGTTTCATTGTCATCAGCTCACCATCATGAAACCTATTAAATGCGATCGCCATCATCTCGATTGGGTCTTAATAGAATTCACGTTCCAACGACGTGATTCACATTTTTTATGAAACTGCGACATTTGGCGGCCATCATTCCTATCTCTGAAGCTATATCAACGATGAAGTTCTTGGTATATATTCGTTCTAGTGAAACACCATGGCAAATAAAATTACCCTTCATCAGAATGTATAGAGTCTGGAAACCAACATTCCGTTCTAAAGCATGTGAGGTATTGTCCAAACTTTAGACTCTATGAAAGCTGCCTAAGTGTATGCTGTAAGCTGATAATTTACCACTTCAGATGTGAATTTAAATTCGTCGTGCACTTACAAACTATCAATTTACCCAAACCACTTCAAATGTGAATTTAGATTCAGCGTGCATTTATATATAGCAAAATAAATGCCTTCATTATTGAAACTGACTTAAAACACAAGCCATTTTCAGCTTCTTGTCAACATTACGTTTTTAACTTTATGGTCTTTGGCTTCTTTGAGTAAAATCTTATCATTACATTTGTGCAAAATCTGCTTGACAATAACGACTGATATTGATCCTTGCTTGCATATATATATATATATATATATATATATATATATATATATATATATATATATATATATATATATATATATGTGTGTGTGTGTGTGTGTGTGTGTGTGTGTGTGTGTGTGTGTGTGTGTGTGTGTGATCTTGACAGATTTTATTGGGTTATGTACATTTAATTTGTATTTAATTTGTATCGTTTGCTAGTTTTAATTAAATCTTTATATGCCGTGGATAATTGTAGTTTGTACTTGACCTTGTCCAAAATCAAGCTCATTTTCTACCTGTCTTGTATCATTGACTTTGGTTTTGCAAACATGTTTATCTTGAGTCCAGAATATTGGAAATTCCCCATGCAATGCCCGATCTACGTGTTGTTTAGCACATTTTATATTACAATGTTAGAAATAAACCTACTAATTATAACTAAAATTTCATCTTGCAAACATTTGGAACCTTCACGAATGAAATTCTCCAGTAGGTAATACTTGTTTTAGAAAATGTTATTTGTGTCCTGAGGTAAAGTACGAGACAATATCATCCGGCTTTACTAGACATTAATCATCCTGCTTCAAGATTTTAGCAGAATTAGTTGTATTATTGTTGTTTCCAGTATTAATTTGTGCTAGAATTTATTCAAATTATTTAATTCAGGTAATTCTTCTCTGGAAGTACAAAGTGCTCAAAATAACATTCTTGAAAGAGATAGTTGAATACGTAGTGGTATTCAAATAAGGATATATTCTTGGATTGTATTATTGAAATTCAACAAAAGATTGTTGTCACATCACAACCCAACAGGCTACAATAGGTACATCAACACCTCCAGCCTTAGATTTATTTTGGGATGTCACCAACGGTTATTCAGGGATTTGAATACGTTGTTGTTGTTGTTGTAGGGCTTAACGCCATTTTTCAGCACACGATAGGCTATACATGGCGGCCAGTATTAATGGTGGAGGAAGAAACCGGGAAAAACCCGGAAAGAACCACCGACCCACGAGAAGCTACTGGCAAGCTTTCTCACATATCCACATTCGCCGAATCCGAGACTCGAACCCACGCAGACAGAGGTGAGATGACAGTGATCCGTAACGGAAGCGCTCTAGACCACTCGGTCACTCGGGGCCCTAGATTATACGTACTTACAGTTTAGTTTGTGCATTGTTTATAATTATATATATATATATATATATATATATATATATATATATATATATATATATATATATATATATATATATATATATATATATATATATATATATATATATGTGTGTGTGTGTGTGTGTGTGTGTGTGTGTGTGTGTGTGTGTGTGTGTGATCTTGACAGATTTTAATGGGTTATGTATATTTAATTTGTATTTAATTTGTATTGTTTGTTAGTTTTAATTAAATCTTTATATGCCGTGGATAATTGTAGTTTGTACTTGACCTTGTCCAAAATCAAGCTCATTTTCTACCTGTCTTGTATCATTGACTTTGGTTTTGCAAACATGTTTATCTCAATTTGAGTCCAGAATATTGGAAATTCCCCATACAATGCCCGATCTACGTGTTGTTTAGCACATTTTATATTACAATGTTAGAAATAAAACCTACTAATTATAACTAAAATTTCATCTTGCAAACATTTGGAACCTTCACGAATGAAATTCTCCATTAGGTAATACTCTTTTTAGAAAATGTTATTTGTGGCCTGAGGTAAAGTACGAGACAATATAATCCGGTTTTACTAGACATTAATCATCCTGCTTCAAGATTTTAGCAGAGTCAGTTGTATTATTGTTGTTTCCAGTATTAATTTGTGCTAGAATTTATTCAAATTATTTAATTCAGGTAATTCTTCTCTGGAAGTACAAAGTGCTCAAAATAACATTCTTGAAAGAGATAGTTGAATACATAGTGGTATTCAAATAAGGATATATTCTTGGATTGTATTATTGTAATTCAACAAAAGATTGTTGTCACATCACAACGCAACAGGCCATAATAGGTACATCAACACTTCCAGCCATAGATTTATTTTGGAATGTCACCAATGTCATTCAGGGATTTGAATATTGGGACTTGCGTTAGCAATCTTAGGAATATTTAGGATTTAATTCCCAATATCGTAAGTTCTTTTACATTTTTCACTTTTTATTTTGTGAAAGTAAATTCTATGTTGAATTTTGGAGAATGTTTTGGTTTCTATTACTTAGTTTAAGGTCGACATTGGAAATAAATGTCACCAGATGTAGTACATCGTACTTTAAAGACCCCAAGACCAGGTTGAGTGTTATGAGCAATGCATCAAAGAGCCGGTATCACGGATACTTGCAACAGTATAACTGTCAACAACGTCCTACAATTAGCAAACACAACACCTATCCCCATTCTAACACATTTTATTTATTCTTTTCGACCAACTGAAAATCCAATTGTTGAGAGTATTATATCACAAAGACATAAACTATGATATAATATTGTCTAAGTTTCCAACAATATATCATTAATTTTTCTGCAGCTACTTCGGACTTATGGATCAGAAAGCATCTTGAATTCTCATCTGTTTTAGAATATGATTGATCTATTTTAAAATATATACATTTACGAAATCGCATGATGTTCTTTGCAATTACCAGGAGTATTCTTCTGATTTTATCTTTTAATGCTATAACCATTTCTGTGCATACCAAGTTGAGAAAAACCAGTAACAACATAAAAGAAATTCTAAACGTTGTTCCAAATTGCAAACAAAAAAAGTTTTGTTAAAGAAGATGTTTTATTTTCAAGGTCAGGAAAATATTGATGTACATGGTAACTCAAGGTATTGATGTGCCGTAAACAAAACTATCCCATCTTATCTTCATCCCATTTCCTAACAAGCCATTGCATGCCACTTAATTATTGATTTCAAGTGAGAGTCTCTTTAAAAACAAAGGGTATGCAGGTAGTATATCCGTTGTATAATTTACATCTTCCATCTACCTGCCACTCAAGGCACTGCACCCGTAACACCACTTACAGCCCAGCACTTAGCATCAGGAGAATTTGCTCTGAGGAAATATCTTTCGAGTAGAGGTACAGAGAACTATCTCAACATTTGACAAAGCGGGGCTACAACAAACATAATAATGGCAGCGGTACGTGAAGCCAAACAAACAAATCGTACCGACCTCCTAAAATAAAGAGGAAAGAAAAATTTAAAACGAGCATCCTTCTACCTCGTATTCCAACCAGAAAACCCACAAGTATGTCGCATCAGTCACAAACATTGGTCAATCATTGAATAGGGCAAACAGCTTTATCCTTCCACAATTAGTAGCATTTCTCAGACCTAGCAAGTTGAGAGACATGCAAGTCAGGGCAAAGTTAAAGCCACCCTCAAATCAAAGAATAGATAGGAAATCGAAGCCTTGTGGAAACAAACGATACAGGACGTACCATCACATGAAAGAAACAAATATATTTTCCAGTACAGTCATAATTGAAAAGCTTAATATTCGAAACCATACTATAACATGCAACAAAGAAAGTGTGATCTACTTCATCACATACAAGGTATGCAGCTTCCAACATGTTGGACAATCATAGAAATAAATTAAATATTAGCATGAATATCTACAAATCAGACTGGCAAACCAATGAAGTAGAGATGAGCCCAATGGTGGAAGCCCATGTTTTCAATGATGTAATCTTGACTGCAATCGCCCTATAACTCAAACTACTGTACAATACGATTTGGAATAGAACATCCTTTAAGTACGCTGACCACAATAGTTTCATAACAAATAATAATTTGTATCGGATGGAATAAGCATAATAAACAACGCATCATGAGTGAAATATTTTGAAATTTCCTTTTTAGGAACAGATGAAGCGAAAAATATTGGTATTTAAGCTGTACAATATGCGATGTATTGCAAAAAGTTTAGAACACCACTAGCAGATCATTGCCAACTCTAGCCATGTGTTCTTGCTCCGAATTTCACTTTATCATTACCCTTGCAACAACAATTGAAGTGACAGGAAGGGGTATTTAGGATTAGAAATTTACTTTATTTGTTTGCAATGCGATAGTTCTACCTCTGAATCAATACCACAATATACGGATGACATATTCAGAAATGGAGCTTAATGCAACTGTAGTATAAGACAGGAATCCTACCTTCTATTCTTCCATAATATGCTATTTAGATGATAATGAAAAAGAGTAGGACAGCAAAACATGCATTATTTAATTTCTAGGGTGTTCATCTGAAGCAACAGTCTACATAAGCCAGACAACATAAACCCTGCTAAATTAATCACGCTAGAATTACGTTTGAATTTACATCGACACCATTTTCTAATCTAGTTTGACATCAGACGTGCACACGAGACAAGTGTTAATGGCAGCAGTCTTAAATTACACAACACAGAGAACGGTCTCAAAGGAACAGAAAGGAAATGTAGCAGCTCCCCTCTCGCCCCTACCCCACCCACCCTACCCAAAATTTAGAAGATTAAAAATACGTATATTTATTTCGCTCCAGATTTCTATGTTGACATTCAAATCAGTCGACTAAAACTAATAACATTTTTTGGAGTATATGATTGAAGTTAAAATTATGGAGCAAGATGGAGCTATATTCAAATGATCACGGCAACATTATTATCTCTGGAATGACTAACTCTGGGAACATATTTTTTGCACTAAATTCGTCTATCCATTGTGTTCAACAGCACTATGACAGAGGTGGTCACTCCAAAATTCAAACGCGTGCAAAATAATATGTGCCGTTGATATATCTATATGGTGAAGAATATGCTTTTGCATAAAGATTGGTTAGACTTTATGCCAGTGCATAAAACTAAAACAGTGAGCATCATTTTGACAATAGTCATTCCTAAGCTACAAGGTATTATAAAGGTAACATTTATCTCAGTAATTACATACGGTTGTATTGGAAGCCTATATAGAGGCCATGTATTCAAAATATCATAAAAAATATATTGAAATCGATATGAACACAAAGTCATAGTAATTGTAACTTAGTAATACAAATTACGAAAATTAGGCATGGCATCGTGTTGGGAAATACTGGTGGTGGTTATTATATTAATTTCCTAATATTTACATAAGCGAAAAGGTAAATGATTGATGCTATATAATTATAAATAAATACATGAGTTTGTTATGTTTGATATCTAAGGTGCTGTCAATATAATAAATATAAATAACAGAACACCAATATATTATTATAATGTTTTAAACTAATCCCAAATTTGCAAATCGAAATCTTCAATTACCATCAAAAAGAGAAACTATTTTCTTCCAGGAAGAACACCGTTTATGATTGCTAAAATGTTGTAGAATTAAACTTAATCTTGTCCTCTTGAAGATACTGATATTTTTGTAATTTTTATATTTATTCCTCACAGGATTACGTTTACTTACATCAACCCTACACTCTGTATATTATTAATGTATTTATCTTCATTTAGTATATGTAAGTAGGTATGTACGGATGGTTGGATGAATAATCGCTCATTACTTTCCATATTTTACACGATGTGCTGTCTAGACAGAGATTGGGTCTAATAATAATCTGGGGTAAACACTATAATCGTGGCTTGTACGTTGCTCCGAGAATTCCCATTCATAAGTACCAAGAAAAAGCACAACAGCAACTTGATCATGTTTCATATAAATGTTTGAATATATCTGTTTACACTTGAATCGTACTGCATAATACACAAACTAAGTTGTGAGTAGGTATATTCTTGTTTGAAAAGGACAACAAGTATAAACAATCGTTATGGAATTTAGATAAACAAGCCAGTACAGTATTACTGAATACCATACTAACTGTGAGATAATCGTATAATCTAGCAAAGAAGAGTTACAAGGCCTAAGAGATTATAGATTCTCTTATTAAAGAGACGAATTATAATTAGGGCTGTTTATGCCCAGCTTGTCATTAAGGGGTTATAGCAAGGTAAAGGTCAAAGCAGATATGACACAGTAACGAAATGAAGAAGTATCGTGTCATTTTGTTTGTTGGTGCTGTCGCCGTACTGGACGCAGGTAAATTACCACTTTTCCTCTAGCATGCCATATTTTAAGTTACTTATCTTTTGCAACATTTGCAACATTTTTGTTCTTTCACTTTAGTTTCAATTTACCACTTTAACATGTTTTCATTCGTTTTTTGTAGACTAGATTCAATATACCTTAGCACGTCAAGTCCGATATTTGATAATTATATTTTACTCAACCTGAAGAAAGACCATTCAGTCTGAACAACAGCACAATATGGCCTACATTGAAATGGGTATACCATGAATTCACGTAACCTAGTGCTACAGGCGAATTAGGTATTTGAACGATGCTTACCTCTGATATTGGTGCTAATCGATATAAATTTCTTTTATATGATCATTTATCTGAATATTACATGGTGCCCAGGTACAAAAGCTGTCGTCTTGTGTTCGCGTATAAGCTAAACACTTAGGTAATTTCATTTCTTATCTAGTTTGGTCGGTCGTTCGTTTGATTTGTTTATTCATTAACTAATGTATTGATGAATTCGATATAGCATTCTTTTATCAGTGTGTCTACGGGTTTTATGGTGTTGTCTCTAATTAAAATATTTGATGTGGATAACATTACCGTTTTCCGGTAGAAAGCTTGATGCATTTGTTTGCGGTGGCAAATAACTTTAAAACATTTTTGCATTTTTCTGCAATATAAGGAAATTAAGTCCCAACCGATTATATTCACTATACAGTCATTGGCTGATAGATCTTGTAGTATTTATTTACTTTGCTTATTAATTTGATTATTTTGATAGTTATTTATTGGTTTCCTGGATACTCCTGCGTTTGTTTGGCTGAGAAGTCTGAACAATGACACACAGAAGCGTCACATAGACGATAGTCTTACAGAGGAATTAAGGATCCAACTGAAGAGAGGGCATAAATCGATCTACCTACGCCTCAAAAAAATCCGCGCATGCTTGCTGACACCGATTTGCACGTTTTCCAGTCTCTGTTTGACTGCACCAAAAGAGCCCTGAAAGAAACATTGACAGGGAAAACTAAAAGCAAATAACTTTTATGTAACAATTGGACAGTTATCAGTGATTCTTTCTTAGTACGTCTTCGGTTTTTATATCGTTTAACATATTAAAATATGGCTATAATATAAAATGTGGTCATTAATATTTTTTTTCAATTATCAATGTATATTTCTACAGGGTTAGTACGGACAGCAAGACACACGAACATTTTGTAACCTAGAGTAATGCATTTTTAAATGCGTTAATGTGTAAGCATGGCCATCGTTCAGAAGCCTTATTCGTCTAACAAATGGTGCGAGGAACAAATGGCACATTTATAATATATAAGTGCTGACAGGCACCCATTCACCAGACCTCTCAAACTTACAGCTTTAGTCGATTTCAGATCTTAATTGAAAAACGTCTGGCCAATCAAAAGACTTAATTTGCCCATTTAAGGTAATATTTGAAAGGCTCACAATATATACAAATTATTTAAAACTTGTCATCCTTCTCCATCAGGAAAGCAAATACTACCACGACATGGACAACAACGCCTATCTCACTGTGAGGCGTGCCAGAAGTGTGGAAGGTCCCTGATACAGAACATTGGTTAGTCTGATTGGGTCTATTCTCAAGATTTCCAATTACTAAGTATTTATTTTGGAGCTAGAAATAGTTTACGTTCTGTTCATTCTGCGCTATGAATATTGTTATAGTATGATACCTTCATTTGTCAATATATTCAGCAAGCGGATTAATAATTTCACTCCTATTAGAGATGATGATGACGATGCAAATTATCATATTATTATTATTATTATTATTATTATTATTATTATAGGAAGGAAGCTTAAAGATTGGTAACAAGGATTTCCACATCGCCCCAGTTTCAGATCTAATCATCACGGACCGATTTCATATGAATCTCGAATCCCACAGTACACTTCACTTCCGTCAAAAACATGGGGCGAATGATGGGAAGACTAACACTTCCGACGAATAGATCGGTGTAAAGAACGATTACACAGGGTTCGAAGCTAATATTTTTATTAACTAGTCAAGCGGACTAACAGGACAAAACACACACTAGTCCGCAGCAAAATCCATTAGTCCTCAAAATACAGTACGTAACACAATAATAGAGATTTATACGCATTATAAATTATATTGATTTGCCATCAGTTTGTCCCAAATCATAATCTTCTCCATCCGATTCTGAATAGTCCTCCATATACAGTGGTCTTCTTTGTCTCGGCCCACAAGAGTTCAATGAATATATAGCTGGCACTGGATCATAATCAGCAATGTTTTCACTTCAAAAGTGAATCGGTAACAAGTCATTCAATACACTATTGTGCAATCTGCATCTCCAATCAGATTTCGTCATTTGCAATTCACTGAATCCACGCTCTGCATCTGCAGACAAGGGTGGAAGGGTCAACACAATATCCGCCAGTGCAAGAATTTTAGTGTGACCTTCTTGAAATCTCTTGTCAACATCACAGCATTATAAGTTCTCTACCTGACATCCACAAGAATAAATTAAACTTTTCAAGAGTTGCCACTCCTCTTCAACCTTGTCTAGATAGAAGCCTGCCATTGTCATTACTGGGGAAAAATTTTCCAGCAGAGTAGTAACATCCTCATCACCAAATCCAATATGATTTGAGTCTCTTGGCCATGAATGAAAATCTGCAAACTGTGTGGCTTTCAATAGATCACATTGCTGTTTGTCAAATCGGGCATCCATGTGTTCTGCTAATCTGTTGATCATGTCCTCTCTAGCATGAAATGATAACTGCACTGATGCTGGGGAACTTTGTTCTTTTTGTACAAAGCCATGAAATTATTTTATAGATCCATTACCAATATACTGCAGAAACATTTTTAACCTAGGTCCGTCTCTTAGTTTCAACTGTTCCAAAACACCAATAGTTGCAAGAACTCTCAGGTACACTTCAGACACCAGACAAGACTCATTTTAAAGAAACAATGACAACTTGAACAGTAAATTTATGACATCTGTCAAGAAGTATGCATAATTAACAAGATGCAGATCTAGCAGCATTTTCAGATAGCTAGCTGCTTTCCCATTAGCTTCAGATCTTCTAGGTGAAGGCTGATCAGTTTTAGTCAACGTCTGGAGGTGGCTGACAATTGCTGGATATGATTTCCACAAATTGTCCAAAGCCCTCTGCCAATGTGCCAACCATCTAGTTCCACCAACATGAGTAGGGACTATCTTGGTGATTCCCATCACCTCACATGCACCTAACAAATCACTTGTATTTAAAGGGCTATTCCGATAAAAATAGTAAAATCATGTTAACAGCTCCTCACCTTTTGCATGGATAGGCTTTTTTTGTCAATGGCAGCTTTGTAAGCCAATTCCAAACGATAAGCATGGCAATGTATTCCTACAAGACAGTTTTGCGATTCTCTAAATCTAGCAATAACACCATTGTTTATTCCAGTATTGGCAGTATCTCCATCAGAACCAAATCCAACAAGTTTATTTTTGTAATCATGCATTGCAATTGATGCAAATGCATCATCAATAGCTCCTAAAATCCCATCAGCATTAGCTCGTGAAACTTCTGTCATACGCAAAAATCAAGTGCATATTTACCAACCCATGGCAGTTCTCACATAAACAACTTCTTGTTCACGGAACCCTTTATCAGTGGAACTATCAGTGATAATACTAATAAATGGTGCTGATTTAATCTTTTGTTCAAGTTTATTTCTTGCACACTGTCCTATAAATTCTGAAAACACCTGTGCCTCTTTGTCATTGACATATGTTTGACCAACATCAACTCCCTTTCTGACATCCAACTGGACCATCCACATATAATCGCTAAACAGCCTTCTCATTTTTACTAGGGCGTGTACATTCCAAAACAAAACTGACATTCTTCCAACAACTTTTTCGTTTAGCGTCATGAAGATTTTACTTGCAGATGACTGTCCTTTGGATTTCGATAATTCTCGACTCGTGATCATGCACTTCTGATGGATTTGTGACTTGGTTTCATGGTATACTATTGCTTCCAACCGTAAATTGGAACATCCAACTACAAATGAGCTTTTGTTTTCATCCTCCGTTTTTGAATGCTCTCTGCAGACGCAGCAAAACATGATATTTTACTTCGGGGTTAAATTTAAGCCACGGCCGACCACATTTCCACTTCTCTAGAAAAGTTTGGTTCCTACTTTCTTTATCATACTGTTTGTCACGTTCCCTTTTGTTCTCGTTATTGTCAGTCTTCAGCATTTTGGCCGGATTTTCCACACCTTGTACAAATCGCCACATTGTTCTCTTCGCTTTCTTTGTTTAACTATGATCCTGGTCATTGCGACAATAACGCTTTGCACACCATTTGTAATGCTTAATATAAAGCGCCTAGGTGATCTGGATTTACATACGGGAGTTACAACAAGTTCAGTAACTAAAAATAGCAAGTTAATTGTCCACATTTCTCTTGTGGAATTCATCAAAAAATACGACAAAAGCAAAGTTTAAAATAATTACATGCATTCATTTTTTATTAGTCAGGCGAACTTGTATTGAAACATATTTATTAGTCCATGAGGAAACCAATTAGTCCGTTAGCTTCGAACCCTATTACAAAATTTCACGTAAGTTTCACATTAAAGATTCTTACTAAATTCGATTTGGTTCTGTTTGGCGTTTCCGCTGTGAGGTTTTCCAAGAAAAGACTGACTCATTATGATCTGTTTGTCCATGCATGTGACCTTTGGAACTCTACTTTATCTCTTGCTACATATGCAAATGATGGATCCGAATGAGGAGGACACGATTTTATTACTCGGTACATAGATCGTGCAGCTATTGTTAATATTTGTGAAATAACAAACATTCATCGAGACAAGGGATTCCAGAATTTACTTTGATATAAGGCAACGATTTTTGTATTCCTCGTACATATGAGATTATTTTTTTTACACGGAACGTTGTGTTCATAAATTTGAAGTAGTATTAGCAATTATCATGGTTTGATTGTTCGTAAGATATATTATCGTAAATAAAAACTTGACCAGCTTATCCGATTTTGATTTAATTACCGTAAATGGTTTATAGCTATTTTCTTCACAAATATACACAGAGTAGAGAGTGATTATATAAACATTCTGCGACATCATTTACGTAATAAAGATTGGGGGGGGGGGGAGGATTCCGCAGTTTCGAAGTGTTAATATGCGTATTTAGAATCTTAACATTATTCAGGATTTGTGTGTGTGTGTGTGGTTTGGAATTTTAACGTAGCTTTAACAATTTTGCAGTCATATCGCTAAGATGTCTGCACTGTGGCAGTTTATAGTGATGCCTAGCACTGGGGTATCATGCCGCAGGCATGTAACATGATGTCCCACCCAGTCACATTATCGTGACACCAGGCCGTCCAGTCACAGCACTAACCTCTTACTGCTGAGCGCCTAACGAGGCAGCTGTTAGTACCATTTTTATAAGTCTTTGGTATGACTCGGCCGGGGTTCGAACCCACGACTTCTCGAATCCGACATTGTAGAGGAAGAAGAATTAAATAATTGATGTACAATATTTATTGATTATTATATATTACTGTGATGATGAAAGTTTTTAATATAGTATTTTTATCATTTTTGTTACAATTATTATTATTATTATTATAATTATAACAAAAATGATAATAATACTATATTAAAAAACTTTCATCATCACAGTAATATATAATAATCAATAAATATTGTACATCAATTATTTAATTATTATTATTATTATTGAACCGCTCCGGTGGCCTAGTGGTTAGAGCGTCCGCCTCGGATGCGGGAGGTCGAGGGTTCGAACCCCGGCAGAGTCATACCAAAGACATTAAAAAATGGTACTAACAGCTGCCTCGCTTGACGCTCAGCATTAAGAGGTTAGTGTTAGGACTGGTCGACCTGGTGTCAGGATAATGTAACTGGGTGGGACATCGTGCTACATGTCTGCGGCATGATGCCCCAGTGCTAGACATCACTATAAACTGTCACACTGCAGACATCGTAGCGATATGACTGAAAACTTGTTAAAGCTACGTTAAAAATCTAAATCAATCACACACACACACACACACACACACACACACACACACACTTATTATTATTACTTTTACTTACCGCCGATGAGCTGAGGGAGAAGATACAAAGGCGAGTCTCTTTATAAGGCTGCGGAAGACATTAGACAAGGTAAATACCGAGCACAGGGAATTAGACAAATACTAACGGCTTTAGCTAACGAGGGGCCCGATTTGGATCAATTAGGCAGGGCCCCCAGGATTTACGCGTGGGGCCTCCTGTGAGCACAGCATTTGGAAATAAACTTTTAAACATGTTTTGTATGCTATTGAACTTAACATTTTCTTCCATAGATTTAAAATTACTTTCTCTCAATAGATATGCTTTTAAAATTACCAACGCGTGGGACTCATATGAGCGCGGGGGCCAAATCGGTCCAAACGGCCTAAGGCCGGCCATGTAGACCAAAACAAGACAGCCACTACATGTACGGAGTTGAATTATATGTTTCAGTGGACCCTGCAATCTGGCAAAAATAAGTACCTTCCGCCTCCTCTTTGCTTATAGTTGATTTTCTGGTCTCCTATTAAATGGAAGCAGCAAACCAAAAGAAACTTAAAGATAAATTTACCAAATGAAGTAACTGAAACCGATCGTTGAATAGCTGCACAAGAGTTATTACCTGTTGAAAGAGTACAACGCATGAGTTGATTGTTACTCAAATACTCTTCCCTTTATGATGCTGTAATAAAAGTACACCTAACTATTGTTCCAATGAAGACAATGCGTTCCATTCTTACTAGCTATATCATCTTTAAACGTAGTGCCAAAATATACAAGGACATCTTAACGCACCACAGAAATGTTAATCAGATATTTTACAAGCTTTGTTCCAATACCTTCACTGTTATGTTAATTTTGCAGAAACATTTCCCACAAACAATATTATGCATTTTAAGTATGTATCTAGCGTCTCTTATCTCAAAGTAGAATAGTGAATATTTAAAGATATGATGAGGCAAAATTTAAGCAAACTATTTCATCATATGTCATCAAAACCTGATGTCAAACAAATACATGCATGCCGTAATTCGAATATTTCAGTTCCAATGTAATGTGTATAATGAGTATTATTGATAATGAGAATGCATGATACGCAGGAAATTGATTATAGCCATCATCTTGTGTGGCTTGGTACCTGGATACATGCTGCATATATAACTACTGTAATAAATGTGTTGATGGACTGATTGATTAAGTGATTGATTGATCATTCGGTACACAAACCAATGTAAGACTACTGCATTATAGCGCCATGACAACAGGAGCAAAGTTCTTTGCCCAAAGAAATAGTGTTGCAGCTGACCTGCCATGGTCTATTTTAAAATGCAAACCCCTAATCAGTTTTTCCCCCACTGTGCCTTGTTGCACTTCAAAGGTGCCGACTAAAGAACTACTGTAGGCATTCGTTTTGATCTGGGAAGTACCCTGTTGTGATGTTCTAGTCAACATGGTAATGAACATGTAACATGGTACGATTTGTATAAATATTGGACTTTGTATGTTAAGCATTTTCCGCCTTTTGACATCAGTTATGTTTTGTGTGCCTTGTTCTGATACATAAACTAACTCGGTACTATATATGTAAGGGCGTGATAATATGCTGTTAATCCATATACATGCAGACTGATTGCACGGTAACAACCCAGTCACGAAAATAGTACTTAATGATGGAATAGAGAAGACATGTAGATATTGGTCTAAAATTGTTAACGTCACGGAGAGATATTTAGCCAAGTAAACCGAAAACATTTACGACGACGCGATCAGAAATTATTCAAACGCACAATCCAGAATTCTTTTCCGAGGCAAAAAATGTTTTGTTTCTACAGGTTTTATGTTCTTGTCCAGGTAGCACACAAAACGCCATGAATTGGGTAAGAGATTAAATCTCACAAATATTGATGGGGTATGTATTTTTGCTGCGAATTAATTTTAAACTATTCTTTTTTAATTTAAAGAATACTTGAATACGACAATTCGATTTTCTATATCCATGTTGCGCAGCTTTACATATATGTATACCTTAGGAAAAGACGATATACTCTTCTGTGTACATTATCATTGCTCAGTATTTACTGCTTTCTGTTGTACGTTTTGAAGACAGCCATTAATTTAAGACATTATATCGTACATGGAAAGCAAAGAAGCAGCAGGGAGGGTGAACAGACCACTTTTTGTAGAGCCTTTATTTTTGTAAAATAAGGGTTCCTACAAGGGCTAAAAAAGATTATGTTTGAAACAAAGGGAGTAAGAACATAAACAGTTCCATAGAGCCTTTATTTTTGAAAAATGGAACCAAAAAAAGTCACATACATGTGGTCGCACCCTCCCTGCTGCTGTCGATTTAAAAAGATCGTTCATTATTATATCAATAATGAACGGTGAAGCTCATTCAGCAAGATTAGCTCGAGAGCGACTAGAAGCGATATAGAAAAATCTTCCGCTTTATAATAGTGTTAAGCAAAAATTACAAGAGCGTCAACAAACACAAGAAGAATTTATAGAATCCGCAGAGCAATTATTTCAACCTATCACGAAGACTACTGAAGGTATTCCTCCCGTGTTGAAAAAGACCGCTGAATCAACTGAAAAAATAGCAGAGCGAACTAAAAAGACAGAAAAATTCTACGAGAACTTCCGGAGAAAATAGCTGCGGTTCAGCCAACTCGAGAGACAGATCAAGCGGAAGGTGATACTCAACAAGAATCAGAAGCACGATCTAGGGTTACTTTGGCTGATAAATTTGTCGAAGATGTTGTTAATAATATCAGACAGGCCAAAAATATAAGACAATTAGCTGCAAGTGCTGTGAAAGGTTATGATAATCGAAAACAATTTTTAAAACCTGAGTACGCCGATGATCTTCTGGGTCGCGAAACTTGGTACAATGGATATTTCGCATATACTATAATGTTGATCAAGCTCGAAACAGCGATCCAAGATATATGGAATATATTCATGCAATAGATGAATATATTTCGTTTATACAATTACCACCAGAACAACAACAAAAAATACGACAACAACAAAAAATGAAACAGCTGCAGCAAAAAGCACAACTACAACAACCATCATCATCGCTATCGCCAAAACAGCGAGCACTACGACGACAAGAGGAATTAGAACAACGAACACAACAACGACGACAACGACTATCATCAACGAGACAACAACAACAACAATTATTATCACCACAACCACGAGAAGAATTATCTACTTCACCATCCAGTGATGAGCATTTTATTCCCCAGAAGGATCCCCAGATATCTTTGATGTTTTATTAAGTCCCGATAAAAGTGATATTGATGAAGGTGCAACTGGAAGTGGTATTAATACTCGAGGAAGTGGCCTTGTTACTTGTCCCGGTAATATCGTTGCCCACGTTGATAGTTTAGAAATTTTAATCGGTGTAAAACGAGCTGGTAATAATTCTCCTGAAATTATCAACGAAATCTCATCAATTTGTCAAAGATTATTTACAGGTGGTATTATGGACGTTGGAGTATATCGCTCCCTCATTAATGAAATCACCGATGATTATCACAGTGATTAAACAGTTAGATATAATTATTATAATAGATGATCATACATGTTGCTCAACGTGGACCAATTATGGTCAGGGTGGTAAATTCAAGATTACCTGTATACAAGACATTTTACGGAGATGGATTTGGTGATGTCATTCAGGGTTTATTTAGAAGAATAGCCCCAAAAGCAATACCAATCGCAAAGCAACTAGGAATGAAAGCTATTGACGTTATTCGTGAAAAAGGTATTAGCGCTGCTGGTGACGTTGCTAGTAAAGCATTTTCTGCAATCAAGGATAGATTATTACGATTAGTACGTAGACCACAGATAGTCCGACCCCACCAGTAAAATTACCCAGCACCCAAGTGATGCCTGCAAGTATTAGTAAAATAATAAGTCAAGCCGCAAATCAAAAACTAGCAGAGTTAGCCGATGAAAAGGAAGAAAACGTAGCAGCAAGTCTGATGGCAGGAAATGGTCTTCGTATTAGACGATGACCAATAACATAACATGTTCAAACGTGTACCTGATCCCGCATTTGACATGGATGCGCCAGTTCTCAAAGAAGAATCGGTACGTGGTTATCAATATTATTCTTACGACGCACGACAGCCAAATCAGCATGGACGAATCGAATTACAAGTTCAAGGTACAAGTAGATATTTCTTACCCGCTGAAGCATTCATCGAAGTAGAAGGTGAAATTTTAAAAGCAGATAGTACTGACTATGGAGCTGATATTAGTGTTGGTTTTGTTAATAATGGCATCATGGCGTTGTTCGACAGCGCCACGTACATGGTCGACGGAAGAAATATTGAATTGATTCAAAAAGATGTTGACGTTGCCACGACGATACTTGGCCTTGCAAGATACAGCGACGATTATTCAAGATCAGCTGGTCCATCAATGATGTTTGACAAGGATACTTCTGATCATCCTGAATACACCCAGTATGAAATAGGACGACCAAGAAACTTTGCTAGAAATGCCGACGTGGATGTGCAAAGTATGATTATTAATGTTGATCCAGATTTCAACTTAAGATTTAGATCACGTCGAGCAATGTTGCAGGGTGGAAGCAGAAGATTTTCTTGCGCGATTCCACTATCACATATTTTTGGATTCTGCAGACACGTTAGAAAAGTTATTTTCGGAGCCAAACATACAATTGTACTCGTACGAAAAGCAACCGACGATGATGTAATATGGCGACTCGCCGGTAATGCTGGTAAGGTAATTCTAACAAAGCTTTCATTGTGGATGCCAGTAATGACTCCAGCGATATCTGAAGAAGATCGGTTACTCACTTTCATGGGCAGCGGCGGTAAGTCGACGCTATCATGGTTAACAACAACCACAGATGCTGTTCAAAGCACAATTAATGGTTTATTTACATGGCAGATAGCATCACAACAGGGTATCTTTGCTCCTCGACATATATTCGTTGCGCTTCAAGATGCTGCACGAATAAATGATCAGACGCGTAGTACAATGATATTTGACAAACTCGGTGTTTCCGAGGTTTCATTGAGAATAAATGGACATCAAGAACCATCGGAGGATATTTTGTTGAACTTCGAGCAAAATCATGTGGCGTGTGCATATCATCGATTGATGTCGTTTATGGGGCATGATCAAAATGTTGATACTGGTTCACAAATATCACAGCTAGATTTTACAACTCTGTACCCGATTTATTACTTTTCGCTGGAACATTTGGATTTATTTAGACAGTCCGTCGTTGACATACATTTTCGAGCTCGTGTGACGCGAGGAGCTATTGCTAATTACAGAGCAATCGCCGTTATACTCAGCGATAAAACAATGCTACTTGAAGGTGTTGGTGGTCGCATGAGAGTCGTTGATGTTCTAGTAGAAAATATGCAAGTGTTAATTTAGAAGTCAGAAATATATCATAAATGCCATATCATCACGTTAGTGTCAGTCTGACTCCTAGTCAGATTAAAAGACTTCAGCCAGCATCAGCGAAGCGATGTGGAACAAAAATACCATTAAAACAAGAACAAATCGCAGGTGGCCAAAATAAATTATCTCTAACAGAACGCCAGTTCAAGCATTTCAATGAAGCTAAGCAATCAAAGAAAGGTATACGAGTAAATCTTTCTGCGGGTGCTATCAGCGACATCGTTAAGACTGGTGGGATATTTGCACTTCTTGCAGCTATCCCAGCGTTAATAGCCGCTGCCGCTCCAGCTGTTGCAAAAGCTGCTGCGTTAGGTGCAGTTGGGACATCTGCTGGAATGGCGCTGAAGAAAGCAACTGGACAGGGATTTAAAAAGAAAGGAACCCAAGAGGTCACGGTCTGAGACTTCCAGGGACTCGATACGGAAAAGGATTAAGAATTCCAGGGACTCGTTGATTTTCCCGATGTCTAATTTTGATTTACTCGATGCTGCTAAGCAACTAAATATAAAGAATTTCGGAGGTGTTTTTATGCGTGATCAATTACCGAAAAATCCAAATCTGATTGAAACAGGTATTATTAATCTCGATAAAAGCACTGGTCATGGCACTCACTGGGTTGCATATGCAATTGATCCACGTGGCATTATTTATTTTGATTCGTATGGGTTGGCGCCACCAAAAGAATTTTTAGGGTATGTCACTGGTGATTCTATCACTGGCAACATTCCAATCTGGTATTCAACGTTACCAACACAAACATTAACGGACCCTCCGATATGTGGCCTACAAACACTTGCAGTACTTGATGCTGTATCAAGATCAGCGAAACTACTCCATAAAGCCGTACACGAATATACGTGTTCTGTTTAAAATAATCGCTAATCATATAATGGTAGATATTTACGGAAGATCAGCTAAAACCTGAACAACGTTCGGAACCCAACAAGCACCAGATGAAGATTTACTCAAGCGAATAACAAGGCAGATAAATGATGAATTATCTGAACTGCTTAATCTTGCCAACGTTGATCCAAACGAACTCGTTATATTTCAAAACCGTGAAGGAAAATTGAAGATGAGTAATATTTCAATCAACGATATTATTATTCGTAGTCTATTATCGCGAGATTTCATCAGTATCATAAATAACAAAATTCGTATCCATTATTATTAATTATGTATTTTTAATTGTTAGCAGCATATCTAAATTCAATTTTCTATTTGAATTTCTTTGAAAACGCTGAGATATATCTATTATTCACTACATGAAATATTGAAGCACGGTTAATGTCAAAACACTTACCAGCCGAAGTCATCGATGGGAAGATTATTTCTTCACCTGTTTCTGTGTTTGTGTATATAACTGATCTTGGATATTTATTATTATAACCGGTTCTTCCTGATTTACAATTTTGACTCTGTGTAACAACACGTAAATTTCCTAAAGAATTATCTTTCGGGTTTGAACTGATGTGATCGATTACAAATCCTTCTTTGATTATCCCGTAAAAATACCCGTAGATGAATCGAGATATGTTTTATTTCTTCCAGCATTAAATATAACATAACCAGTATTAATAATAGATCCATTAATTGGTCTCTTTGATTTACAGTTTCTGATTATACCACTACGAGATGCCTCGTAGTTCTTAATGATGGGATGTTTCACAAACTCATTCTGTTCCATTTATATATAATATCATTCTTCTAAATGATTATTCTGAAATCTAGCCAAATAATCATTTATGGTCAATATTTCTCATCATAACACCGCTTCATCTCTCTATGTTTTTTACCGCCACATTGCACGCATAATTGAGTTTTTCCTCCGACTCCAACACCTCATTGAACGCAAGGTTTTGGTCACGTGCTTCCTCCACGAAAACTCTGCATGTGATATCCGCAGAATTATTTTACACATGGTTTATTGCAGCGAAATGAAAACCCGATCATTAACCAGTTTTATTTGTTATTTCTTTGTATCATTATATTATGACCAAAAATCTAATTAAATACATCCTGTCTTAATTATTATAATGGAGGAATTTAAGAGATTGTCTGTAATCGAACCCTCTAGAGCAAGATTTGATCTTGATAAATTACCAAAATCCAAATCTAATTACTCAATGCAAGACCTAGCTTTGATGAATGATGATATAACCGATCGTATTCGTGAAGCTAAGAAGGAATTTCGAAATGATGGTGCTACTCATACTTGGTTGACATTTAGAATCAGAGATGCCGTCGACACAAGAATAAATGACGAACGAGGAAGAAGTATTATCAATTACCTTGATAATCAGCGATATATTATTCTGATCAAATTTATTATGCAGACGGATGATGATATTTGGATTATCCGTGATAAACGCGAACCTGTCAGAGTAACACAATCAGGACAAAGTGTTATATTGGATAAAAAATCCAAGCCAGGTATATTAACTGGTATTGATAAACCGTATTATGAACGAGTATATCCTGTAACCGCAGTTGTTTATGCGATTTATCCGTTAAATGATAAACCCAGCGTTGAAAATCTTAAACCGATGAATTTATCAAGATCAAATTGTGTAGCTGTGCGAGTTATGGGACACTTCAAAAAAGCAATACGTGGGAATGGCATAACAAATATACGACGTAAAGAATAAATACATGGGCAGAAACAGTTAAGAATACCGGAGCATCTATCAAAGACGTCGCTGAACTAGAAAAAATATTAAAATTACCAATAACAGTAAGAACACTAACCGGAGAGATTTTATATGCGTCAAAATACACATCAAGAGGAGCTCCAATAACAATCATTGATCATAATGCACATGCATGGACTAATGCTGTAACAATATTTCCACGAGATAGAATAGTCAGATTTTATGACGATTATATATTCGATGCTATCAGTGATATCAGTAAGAATGATCCTGTATCTGTTTGGTTATTTCAGAGTTCAGAATCCGTGAATTATGATCAATTTGTAAAACCTAATGGAGAGATTTACCGTAAAGAATCTCTCCATGAAGAAATGAAGAATCTTGCATTGAAATATAATTCTGATGATGTTGAAGTTGAACGATTATTGAATAATTGTTTTACAGTTCCATCAGTTGCTGCTCACTTCGCTCAGGAGAAAATTCATGGAAACCAACACGATCGGAATGCCTTGAAGATATTCAGCATAGTTGTGTCGAATATGGACATGGCGTATTATGGAATACCAAATACGATCATCGTAAAGTCGGTTGATATGGTTGCGTGTTATCCTGGGAGTTTTCTTGGATACGGAGACTGTTCTGAATATTTCAAAAGATTCGGACATCCAACACATGAAATGACGAGAGTTGCGATAAATGGACCATTACCTAATTTTTATTTAACTGGATTCGCTTGTGTAAAATCATTTAAGTTTTGTGATAATCTTCATCCGATCGTTTATGCATGGTTTGGAAGACATTTTGCAGAAAAATACTGGGCTCCAATAGTGCTATTACGATACATGCTCTATGCTGAAATCTTAATATCATTACAAGTAAGTGAAGCCATTATATCATATCACCCGCAGAAACAAGTTTGGTTACCACAACAAAAGAAATATTCCCTGACAGAGTCAGGGGATGAGGATTGGGATAAAACTGATTATGAAAATAAAGTTGCAAAAGATCTCGGTAGAAAAATTATTGGTAAATTTACTCAAGGTGGTTCGTATGATCATAAAAGACACTGCGCGAGATTAATCATGGATGATGCTGAGTTGGATTTTATGATTACTGACACAACGAACAAAGGAACATTCATAAGTAGAAGCAATGCTTATTCATCAAACGGAATTAAATTAGGTACAGTCGTGAGTTATATCGATGGTGAGTCAACGCAATTTACCCATTTAAGATCCTATATGCTCGCTTACGTTTCTATAAATTTATTATTGATGATATATAGATTTCCTCGTTACGCTGTCAGAGTTGCCACGGATTCGTTGTATATAAATAGCTCCTACATGGATTTGGTAAAACCATTACTCGGTAGTAATGAATGGGGATCATGGAGTATACAACACGAAAGTATACTCGATTATTCTGAATCAGCAGACGTTGATATCAAAGAAATTTGTTACGGTAATGACAATCAAATGCCAGTATCAACAGCACCATCTGTATTGGATCCCGTGGCCAGACATAAAACCATTTATCTCAATGGACCTGGAGGTTCTGGTAAAACAACATGTGCCATTGAATTATTTCATCAGAGTTCAGATATGATTGTGTTGACACCTACACACAGACTAGCAAGGAAAATAAAACAACGAGAGATAAAATCATGTACATATCATAGTTTCTTCAGATGGTGTGGAGATACGTGGACACCTGAGCGAATGGGTGAGAAATATATTCCCAAAATCATCATCTGGGATGAGATTTGTACGGTGTCGTTAGAAACACTAAGAATATTTCTTAATTGGTTATTAACAAAAAATACTGCGGTAATTTCGTGCGGCGATCATGATAAACCACTCTCTTTCGTCGGTCAATCTCCACATGAGTGGTTAAAATCATTTGTGGATTATTATGAAGAAATAAATGATGATTATAGAGCTATTGATGAACCTCTGAAAGAATTTAAAAAGATTAATCAGACTACAACCAGACAAAATTCAATGCGAAATAGCGCATGAAATAATTCCAGAAACTCTCATCGATGATTTCTGGAATCTGTGGACACCAAATGATTTAATAGTTGCAAGTAGAAAAATAATTCGTGATGAATTACAGGAGAAATTATTTATGTTGCACAAAGAAAAATTCTCAAATCTACTTGTGCCATTGTGTTATCGCCCAGCAGATACTCGACTACAGAATGTCGATATTGAAATTCCAGGATCAAACGAAAAACTTAATCTTGTGTTAAATGATATTGCTTTAGTTGAAGTTGATGTTGTTGAAAGCGCGTTGAGTATGAATAACTCACCGTGGAAATTGGGATATGCCATAACGATTCACTCGTCACAAGGGTTAACTATTACTGATACAAATATCTGGATTGTCGATGACAGAATCGAGTGGTCAAATTTAGTTTATCTCGCAGTATCTAGAGTCTGGAGAATATCTCAACTGTATAGAGTTGTCATAGACTCCACAGAAAATAATAATCAAACTGTTAGTGTTGAAGTAATAGGAAAACATTATCCAGTTATAAAAGATGCGATAAAAAAATAATCGTGATTTTGATATCGATGTTGAATTTATTATGACGCTAAAACAACAACAGAATAATCGTTGTGTAATTTGTAATTGTCACATGTTGTGAAAGTATTCGACTAATAATCCAAAACAATTTACCGTGGATAGAATTAATAGTGATCTTGGTCATACACGTGATAATGTTATATTGACATGTCTTGAATGCAATCGACGTCGGGGTTCCAATTTACAAAAGTGAACGCGGTAGTAATTGTGTGTCTCAGGAATTACTTGTAATTGTTCACGTACAAATCCACGCTGAGGAGCAGTTGAATCCAGTCTGTAGATTGCGGGTCTACCCGTGGATCTAACCACGCTAGAAATTTTATGTGTAGTCACACTCCAGATCGGATCAGTTGCTCTTTTTTTTACCCCCTTCGAGTTCACCAGGTTCATATAGATATCTTATAGTCGCATTGCCTAATACTGGTTGAGATTGTATGATTTTGTTCCGAGGTATTATATATTTTTCCGTAATTGCATCAATCGGTTTCATAGAAATTGAACGAGTAATCTCATTATTTAACGCAGCTATCTCACTCGGTAATCTTGCAACCCATTTACGAGATCTCATGTCGCTCTGAATTATTTCCTTTGCATACTTGTATCCAAATAACCGCTCAGCGAGTGTTCGATTAAATCTTTCAACTATTGCCTGATCACGATGAATTGTAGTGTGTCCTCGTCTGATTTTGTCATTATGTTGCTTCATCAGCGATGATACTTCACCGAGAAATTCTTTGCCAGGATCAACCTGTAATAATTGTGGCCATCGTAATGGTCCTCGCTGATAAATTCGTTTAAACGCAGAGGCAACTTCAGATGTTGTTTTTGTTGATAATGGTTCCGCTTCTTTATATCTACTTGCAACATCAACGACAGTTAACGCATATTTGTGTCTGCGTGATTGACGTCTACTTTTAACGACATCGTGTGGTAAAAATAAAATATCTGCTTGATGAACTTCATTAGGAACCCTGACATCAAAATACGCGTGTTGAATTTCTTTTAGGTGGTGGTAGATATATTTGCCATATTGCTTATCGTGATAGCCACGCTGCAGCAACAGCACGTGAGACTTTTGCTGCTGTAGCGAGTTTACTAATCGTTGCTCTGCCCTTCCAATATCCTTTTGGGCTATAATAATGGACTCCATTATAATAATCATATAATTAATTACCAGCCCCTATTATTATTTTACCTTTCATAGCAGTTTTTACTAGAAAACTAGCGAGTTTTTCTCTGAGAGATTTATTCTTTATAGAATTCAACGCGTGAATCAATTTTACATGTGCGAGATGTCTTTTTTGTAAATCATTACTCTTATACGACATAATGAATATGACAAGCTTGATCAATAGCATTTATTGGGTATTCTCCTAGTTTTGGTTGATTTTGATCATCAAGTCGAATATCAAGTCGAGTTCCAGGACCAAAATAATTGTATCCGGGTAGATGTTTTTCCCCAGGATACTTCGCCCACGGAACCCGTGGTGATTTTCCCAACGAAGCAGCGATATCACCTCCTGTCTTTGTGCTAGACGAAACAAATTTGTATTTTTTTGTACCACATTTTTCACACTTACCTGTGAGTGCACGACTTTTATTTTTTGTTATTGTTGTTGTTAATCCAGTGGGGGGGGGGTGATTTCCTTGCATCGAACACAATATAAATACATGCTATTTATTATCATGGATATAACTGAGTTTTCAGCAACACGAAAACAAGAACCAGTCAAGCATCACCCAGCATTGCCAAATTATATTAGAGCAATCATAATAGGTCCATCTGGATCAGGCAAAACACAATTATTGCTTAATTTGATAATGAGATGGCTCAAGTAAGATAAATTATATTTAGTAGCTCCATCCGTAGATGATCAAAGATGTTATGAAGTACTTAAGGATTTTAATGAAAATGCAAAGTCGTTTAATGAAAACGGCGACAATATTATTGATTTTATTACCGAATAAACCTGGTATGCAGAGGATTTCGTGGCCAACAATTCTGATCATTTTAGTTCATTCGAGCTTCGTTGTTTGGGGAAAAATCAATCATCTTGCCCAGCTCGATCTACCACGAGTCGAAAATGTAACACGCTCCTTCACTGACCCACATCCTGTCGAATCCCAGCGCACTCCAAACCATATACTTTTTTCTGTATCATCACTGCATTAGATGCTAGATATAATATTCAGTTATAACTGAACATATGTAACTAGTATTACATGTCACAACCAAATTAAACATTTTTCTTGAGAGAAAACGAATGTATCTACTTTCGCACACTAAATGTCGCGAGACCAAAATGAAAATTTTAAACGCGCTCTATCAGTATTATTATTTTTTAAAATTTTATATGATACGTATGTCTTTCTAGTTGAGAACGAATAGTCTGCAATAAACATAATCAAACCAAATCACTTACAACTATCACAGAACTATTCAAACATAGCACCGCTGCCACCAAAAATTTTCTTGTAACAATCCAGGTGTTTTAGTTGACCGAGCGGTGTCAAACCCTGGCGTGATTCCGCTAAAAGTCATGAGTTTCCCCTTCATTCCAAAGACTTCCATACAACTACTGTTGTAAACTAGAAGGCCCAACGTGTCCATTCTATAATAATTTTACTCTAATTCATACATGACCACAGACCTCACAATTTCCAAATTGTCTATCAACCGCACGTCTGCAGAGTTTCTCTTCATTAGCTTTCTGTAACGTACCGTCAGCATTTTACACCAATACAACTCCTCTTAATGCAGGTAACTATTTTTCCTACGCCACCTTAGGCCAGTCATATCATGGTTTTAAGCCACATTTCGCCTGTAAAATTGCACCACATTTACCACCATGGCTACAGAAAACGGCGCCTGCCGACGATGGAACAGTCCCTTCTCATTTATTCCGTTGTGTAATGTATCAGTCTCCAGTCTTAAATACTCCACCTGGAGTCACACGATCAATGTACACAACTAGATTTTAATAGGGACTATGGCATTACTGGGATACTCACGCGGCTCTGACCTGAATTCACCAAAAGTAAAAAATGGCATCATGGAAACTCACTAACACTTCACTCCATGACATTTGCTCCTAGCAACTGGCTAATTATTTCGGGCTGAGGAATATATTCCCAACACCGACTTCCCATAATCAAAGTAATCACAAACATTACAGAATTCCTTAAAACGAAGCGCTATAAACAAATGCGCATACACCAAATTTTATTACAATGTGTGTGTGTGTGTGTGTGTGTGTGTGTGTGTGTGTGTGTGTGTGATTTAGATTTTTAACGTAGCTTTAACAATTTTTCAGTCATATCGCTACGATGTCTGCAGAGTGGCAGTTTATAGTAATGTCTAGCACTGGGGCATCATGCTACAGACATGAAGCATGATGTCCCGCCCAGTCACATCATCCTGACACCAGGTCGACCAGTTCTAACACTAACCTCTTAATGCTGAGCACCAAGCGAGGCAGCTGTTAGTACCATTTTTGTAAGTCTTTGCTAATACTCGCCCAGGGATAGAACCCACAACCTCCCGCATCCGAGGCGGACGCTCTAACCACTAGGCCATCGGAGCGGTCATATATATATATATATATATATATATATATATATATATATATATATATATATATATATATACACCCGACTGTGTGTGAATTATGAATCTTACCTTGATTCCTGTGTTTATAAAACTCTAAATGGCCACTTTATATTAACTCGGGTAGTGCAAGAATCTGCGCAAAGTGATAAACTGTTTGGTAATTTACGAAAATATCAACAGTCACTTAGAGAATAGGCTAAAAGTCGATTTACATCATTAGAGGGAATGGGTATCACATCCGGTTCAAACCGATATTGACAAAAAAGGAACAGTTTAGTTTTAAACTTTCTTTGTGGACATGTTTTGAAGTTAATTTAGCCAAGTTCAGCTGATGAACTGCAGGTTCGAGATGGTATTTTTCATTTCTCAGAAAACGAGACATTCCTCGATTATTATATCAAAACAAAATGGTCAGTGAAAGTGTGTGCATTTTTATTATTCTATTTGCACATTTAGTGCATCGTGGCCTGTATACCGAAATGGATGCATTGATGGATGTATAGATGAATGGATGGATGGATTCATCTTTATATATATATATATATATATATATATATATATATATATATATATATATATATATATATATATATTATTTGGTTTTGGTGCAGACCATGATTCAGGTGTAGGTTGCAAGCAATGTTACATTATGCGGATGAAAATACCGAACTCTGATGATAATTACAGCCATAAAGCATGGGAATTTTCTAATTGTTCGATAGACAGCATGGGGAAACTTCTCGCTCACAAGTAAATAATATTGCCTATATATTTAAAGATCAAAATATGCAGATTTTAAAAGTGACAGTCAGGCTACGGAAAAAATGGCTTCTACTTGAGGATATCAGACAGCTGCCTTTATTATTTATTGTTTTTGATATTTACCAGATCAAAGTGTTGAGGCAAGATCGTTCGGAGGTTATCGTTCTGTACTTGCAACCGAAATCAACTTTCTGATGAACGTGGATCGGTGACCGTATTTCAATACAAGTTATTCCAATTTCCTTCCCACAATATATCGTTCATATATTGATGTGACAAAATATTAAACGAAACCAAACTAAATCGTGGATAATATATATCTATTTATTTATTTATATATCTCTCTCTCTCTCTCTCTCTCTCTCTCTCTCTCTCTCTCTGACCCCTCCAGTGGCCTAAGTGGTTAGAGCATTCGTCTCAAATGCGGAAGGTCGCGGGTTAGAACCCCGGTCGAGTCATATCAAAGAATGATACTAGCAGCCGCCACGCTTAGCGCTCAACATTCACAGGTTAGTGTTAGGACTGGTGGGCATGTTGCTGGATAATGTGACTATGTGGGACGTGATGCTACATGGACTGTAGCATGATGCCCCAATGTTAGACGTCACTATAAACTGCCACACTACAGATTTGACTAAAATTGTTAAAGCTACATTAAAATTCCCAAGCTCTCTCTCTCTCTCTCTCTCTCTCTCTCTCTCTCTCTCTCTCTC
>JAECUM010093821.1:0-14690 GCA_016617855.1 Megalonaias nervosa | reverse complement strand
GAAATACTACAAGTTCACCAGGATCAACGTCGCAAGATTGAGCAGGTCTGATATTTCGTCGCTGATCTGTTTTGTTACTTGTTTGAGTAAGTCTTCACCTGGTTTTTTGGTTTTAGTTTTAGCTGATCTTCCATAAATATCTACCATTATACAATACAATATAATAGTTGTTTAAAACGAACGATGCTGGTTAACGGTGTACTCGTGCACAACTTTATGAGGTGGTGCTGATGATGATGAAATCGCGTCAAGTACAGCAAGTGATTCTCTGCCACATATTGGTGGGTCGGTTATTTTTTGTGTTGGTAACGTTGAATACCAGATTGGAATAATTTTATCGCTGCTCACGTATTTTAAAAATTCTTTTGGTGGTCCTAACCCGTACGAATCAAAATAAACAATTCCACGTGGATCAATCACGTATGCAACCCAATGTATACCTGTGTTGGTGGATTCGTCGAGGTTAATAATACCAGTTTCAATGCGGATTGGTTTACGCGGTAATTGATCACGCATAAAAATATCTCCGAAATGTTTTATATTTAGCTGGGCAGCAGCATCAAGTAAATCAAAATTAGACATTGGAAAAATCAACGAGGTATCGTTCCTGGTAATCTTAGTCTGCGACCGTACCCGGGTATCGTTCCTGGTAATCTCAGACCCTTTCCCTTTTTTTTATAGATTTTTTTAAACCCTTTCCTGTAGCTTTCTTTAATGCCATTCCAGCAGCGGTTCTAACATCACCTAACTCAGCAGCTTTTGCAACAGTGGGGCTTCAGCAGCTATCAACACGGGTATAGCTGCGAGAAGTGGAAATATTCCACCGGTTTTAATAGCATTGCTAATAGCACTCACTGAAAGATTAAGTCGTAATCCGGTTTTTTATTTTTTAGCGTCGTTGAAATGTTTTAATTGACGTTCTGTCTGCGATAGTTTATTCGGACCACCTGAGATTTGTCCTTGTTTTAAAGATATTGTTGTTCCACAGTTATCTTTGGAAGCTGATTGTAGTTTTTTAATCTGACCAGGAGTCCGACTGACACTAACATTATGATATGACATTTATAATAATATTTTGATTTTTAAATTAACAATTATATGTTTTCGACTGGGGCATCAACGACTCTCATGCGACCACCAACAGCTTCAAGTAACATTGTTTTATCGGACAATATAACCGCGATTGCTCTGTAATTGGCAATTGCTCCTCTGGTTAAACTAGCTCAAAAATATATGTCGACGACTGATTGCCTGAATAAATCTAATTGTTCCAATGAGAAATAATAGATTGGATACAGATGTGTAAAATCAAACTGAGATATTTGTAAACCAGAATCGATATTTTGATCACGCCCCATAAATGTCATCAAACGATGATATAAACGTGCTACATTATTATCATTAAAATTTAGCGATATACTCTCGGAGGGTTCTTGATGTCCATTTATCCGCAGCGAAGCTTCTCTGACGTCAAGTTGGTCAAATATCATTATACTACGCGTTCTAGTTGTTCACTCGTGTAGCATCCTGAAGCGCAATAATTATATGTCGCGGCGCAGAAACACCTTGCTGTGATGCAATTTTCCACGTGAATATATCGCAGGCGTTATCATGAATACTATCTGTGGTCATAGTCGACCATGATAATGTTGATTTACTGCCTTGATTCATAAAAGCAAGTAATTTTTGATCTTCGGTGATCGATGGGGTCATCGTTGGCATCCACAGTGAAAGTTTTGTCAGTTTTACTTTTCCATTAAGTGCTGCAGTTGCGTTTGCGTCAGCACCTTCAACATGTCAGAGCGCATCATTGTCGGTAGCTTTTCTCACAAGCACAACTGTATACCTGGCTCCGAAAATAATCTTTTTGACATTTCTGCAGAATCCAAAAATATGCGAAAGTGGAATTGCACATGAGAATGATCTTCGTTGTCCTCGAAGCATTGATCGACGTGTTGCAAATCCTAAGTTGAAATTTGGATTATCACCATGAACTACCGGAAATGCAGCTCCCGGTCGAGCTATCATTCCAGCTGGTTGTGGATCAACAGAACTATCACGGATTAACTGCACAGAGCGATATTTATTGTTATCAGAATGGTTAGTAGTGTCTTTGACAAACAATATTGATGGGCCAATTGTTCTTGAATAATCATCGCTATATCGCGCAAGACCAAGTATCGTTGTAGCTACATCAACGTCTTTTTGAACTGACTCAATATTTACACCGTCGATGGTATACGTAGCGCTGTCAAACAACGCCATAATACCGTTATTGACAAAACCAATATTATTACCAGCGTCGAGATCAGTTGCATCTATTTTAGAATTTCACCTACGATCTCAAGAAATGCTTCTGCGGGTAAGAAATATCTGCTTGTATCCTGAACTTGCAATTCAATTCGCCCACGCTGATCTGGTGTAATTGCGTGGTAAGAATAATACTGACAATCACGCAACAAACTCATCTTTGAGTACTGGTGCATCCATGTCAAATGCGGAATCGGATATAAGCTTAAACATCTTTATTATTATGGTGTTCGTCTAACACGAAGACCGCTTCCTGCTATTAAACTTGCGGTTATATTTTTTTCCTTTTCTGATATGGGTACACTAGCCAACTCTGCTAGTTTTTGATTTGCAGCTTGATTTATTATTTTACTAACATTTGCAGGCATATCCGTAGTGCTGGGTAATTTTACCGGCTGTGGTTTTCATCGTATCAATCGTGCTAGTCTATCTCGGATTGCCGAGAATACTTTACCGGCAACGTCGCCGGCAGCGCTAGTACCTTTTTCACGAATAACGTCGATGGCCTTCATACCTAATTGTTTTGCAACAGGTATTGCTTTTGGGGCTAAACTTGCAAATAGACTCTGAACAATATCACCAAGTCCATCGCCGTAGAACGTTTCATAGATTGGTAATCTTGAATTTATCACCATGACCATGGTCGGTCCACGTTGAGCATTATGTATAATCATTTTATTATAGTTATTGTATCTAACTGTTTAATCGCTGCAGTAATTGTCGGTAATTTCATCGATGAGTTCCCGGTAAACATTAACGTCCATGATACCGCCTGTAAATAATCGTTGACAAATTGATGCTATTTCGTTGATGATCTCAGGAGAGTTATTACCAACTCGTTTTCCACCGATTAAAATTTCCAGTCGATCAACATCAGCAAGAATGTTATCCGGACATGGAGTTAGAAGACCACTTCCCCTGGTACTTGTACCAATACCACTTCCAGTTGCGCCAGTAGAATCGTCACTCGTTGTTTTTTGTTGTGATGGTTGTCCTCGTCGTCGTACTTGTACTTGTTGTATTTGCTGTTCTACTAGTTGTCCTGGTCGTAGTTCTTCTTCCTTTTCAGTGCGAGGTGGACTGAATGGAGATTTTTCTTTTTGTAAAAGATATTTTTTTATCTCATCGTCAAACTTCATATATGTTGGATCGTCATTTCTGACCTGATCAACTCCGTAGCGTATGCGATATATCCATTTGTTCCAGTCATCAGGGCTTATATAACGGTTATGGTACTCTGGTTTCAGAAACTTTTCTTTATCATCATAACTTTTCGCGGTGCTCACAGCTAAATGTTTTATGTTTTTGGCTCTCCTAATATCATTAACACTTTCTACAGTAAATTTATCAATAAGCATAACTCTTGATCGTTTTGGTGTATGATACTTTGTATCGCCTTCTTCTCCAGCACGATCTTGGTCAATATCTTCAAATACTTCTTGTACTTCTTCTTTTAATTGTGGCTGAGCCGCAGCTATCTCACCTGGAAGTTCTCGCAGAATTTTTTTTGGTTTCTTAGTTCGCTCTGCTATTTTTCCAGTTGCTTCAGCGGTTTTTTCCAACGCGGGAAGAATACATTTAGTAGTCTTTGTAATAGGTTTAAACAATTCTTCTGCGGCTTCTGCAAATCCTTCTTTGAGATCTTGACGTGCCTGTAGTTTTTGTTTAACAGAATCTCTCACGGGTAAATATGTATTGATTGTCTCTAGGCGCTCTCGAGCTAACCTTGTCGAGTGAGTTTCACCAATCATTATTCATATAATAATGGTTTAATTACAGCAGCAGAGAGGCTGATGACAACACGTGTGTGTGCGCGTCGCAAACGAACATGTCTAAAATTTCAAAAAAAAATAGTCAGCGCGGGGTAATAAAAAAGCTAATCAGGTCTGTTTCTCCTTGTATGGGAATATACTCGGTTAACGGTTTCGGTTTGAGATTATTGACCTTATTTTTCAATCTTTCGTAGAACCCTTATTTTTGCAAACGGAGCCCTCTATCAAAGTTGTCTGTTAAGCCTCTCTGCTGCTAATGTTAATATTCTTTTTATATGCGGTACAGTCCTATAAGCCGCTGATAAGATAGTTAGGCAGCTATTTACACCCGTACTTTCATTAGGACATCACAGCGTGCAGCATTCAATCTGGTTTGTATTGGACCTTGTCCAAAAATGACCACTTAGTTTTTTTAACATTGAATCGCCGGATATATTTCCCTGAGGGTGTAAATATAATGATCTTTCAAAGGAATATGATTGTGTGAGTATACAAATAAACTGAATAACTGACATTTAAAGTTTTGTGTAATAAATTTCTATTAAATGACACTCATTACTGAAATAGATTTTAACGCTTACATGACATGCATGACTTTCAATATACCGAAATCGAGTGGTAATATATTATTAGGTTCGTGCTGATTGTATTAATTTGTCCAATATTTGGATCCTATACACGCGCGTATCAATCAATATTCTTTTCTCAGTCAAGTCATATATCAATAAACATTGTATTTGTATCACCATCAACAGTGTTCTGTTATAAATCCGAAATCCAACCCGGTTATCTTTTTATAAAATAGATAATAATTTTTACACTTTAAACGTCTGGTAATTCATTTAGTCTACGTTCAGAAGCTTGTATTGTTTAGTATGGCAAAATTCGTTTTCACTATTTTAGTGACTGCTAAAGATAGTGTACTTTAAAATTATATAGGCTGATTTTTTCCGAGCACATGGGAGTAGTCAAAAGAAACTTCAGCCGCAGTACATGAAAGTAACATGAGGTATGCAAACATTCTCTCCATTGCACATGTTGCAAATGCAAACATCTTCACCTTACACATGTTCCTCTCAGACGTTTATAATATCTACAATTTACGGTTCAAAATCGTCCTTCAGTAAGCATATAGGTCTGGTTGCTGATGATTTCACGCCACGCGCTTTTGTCATGTCATTTGTACATCCAATTATATGTGGTACTTGAATGCAGGGCTTTGTTTTGTGTAAAATAGCCCTTTTGTGGGTATTTGGTATATTACATATGTGCATTGTAAGTGATCAATAAAAAGGGGGAGTGGGCGAATTGTATGGCGGAAAGTTAAGCAACTATTATTCCCTTGCAGACTGCTCATGATTTCCAATGTCTCAAAACAAATTACTGATGCTGTGACAAGAATATAACTACAAAAATTGCACGGGGAACTAAATGTACGCATTCAAACTGCGTTTTGGCTCTAAGCTTGTGTCTGTCCTCGTACCAAGTACCAAGCACACCATCAAATTTGACGTCTCTACCATAAACAGTGTAAAAGGTTGTGCATATTATGTGCAAATACGAATTGAAAACAATCCACGCAGCAGAACATTTTTAAATCGATCAAAGTTCGTGGAAAAGCATTGGGAGTATGGCGGTTGGGTTCATATCCAAAACATATGTATTATTTATAATTCTTCACACCTGAAACATTGTTAAAGTGTCGATATACCTGTAAGCTAATAGGTTGATTTCTGTTGTATTTTGCAAAATCCACAATTTTCTGCAACTGTCATCCACACATATTACTAACACCATATTAACGGATTTTTCCACAATGCACAAGACCATCAAATGTTCTCATGGTCTCCTCTATTGGTGTGCCGTTGTCCCACGCATAAGCCTGCATGTGAATATAAAAATGTATCATGCCCTTACCTTTTATTCAACACACATAAAATACTGTCCTAACTGATCCACCTTTTCACAACAGAAACTCCAAGTCCTATCCGTTTTAGCAGGATGTTACTATATCCATTTCACCCAGGAAGACTGACTATAATTAACTGCTCAATATGTATTCTCCCTTTGTAGTACTCATGAGTGATACAGTTGAATTATCTCCAGCAAAGTCCATCCAACAATCAAATACCCATACATTATTATAACGCATGTAAAACATTTACAGGATACATCTTGTCCTTTTCGTGTCAATAATTTCATAGTTTAATATATCTTTATGGTATCATAGTACTAATCTTTTTAATAAGAAATAGGTTCGAAAAATATTTTAATCCTTTTGATTAGAAATTAAGACTCGAGACCTATCTTTATGCAATTTTTCAATCTCGGTTTTTGTTCCATATTTTAAGATAAAAATGAATGTCATTCGATCAACGAAGATACGTAAACATAATTTAAGTCTATTGGCAGGTACCTTCAGATGCTCTTGGATAAAGAAGCATGTTTTACTGTTCTGTTGTTGGTTTAGACTGATTTCATTTTTCTAGCATACATGTTGCTTAAAAGTTCCAAGACAGCCACAAACTGGGAAATGATAGATTTCCGGATATTCAAAAAGACTCATCATGGATGGATTAACTGAGCTAAGTTGTACAAATTGCGTCTTGTATAGTTTTCAGGTCCACATTTGATAATGTTTTCCGCACAAATGTTCATCAATATGTAAATATGATAAGATACTATTCACAGAAAAAATCTACTTTTTCTAGCTTGATTTACGCGAGCAACTATTCAACGACCTAAACAGTAACTTGCATGAAAAAGGTCAATATAGTTTCTTCCACTCTTTGCACAATATGTCGTCTGTTCAGTCTACACTTGTTTACATCACTGGCATCCATCTGGCGGGCGGCAATTGGTGGCAAGAACAATTCTATCACGCGGTTGTCTAAATATTAAAAGCAAACTGTACAAAATACAGAAAGATCATTAAACTTTGAAAAACAAATATGTTTTTGTTTTCTTCATCAAACTTGGAAATTGCTTTTAACGAGGTCATCTTTAGTCTTATTATTTATCCCTTTAGCTAGCATGGTTCTACCTCCTTAGCTAAAGCCTGACCAGGTAAATACAGGATACTGATAAAATCAATAAGCACATTTGTCTTTATAAGTGAAAATAATCATTGCTAATAAGGTATTAATATTGTTATGTAACGGAGCACCATATACAATATTGTCCGTACTAAAGCTCAAAATATAAGTATATAATGTTTCAATCTTTTTTACAATTTCTTTTTGGTCTCGAATCTGTGTCATGTATTTCATTGCAAACTGCTATCTCATGTACTATGATCTGCCATGTTCAGAGCGTCCCTGGTTATATACTTGCAATATGCTTAGACGAATATAGACCTTACTTCCAAATTCAGTTAGATTCATGCTTGCAATATGCTTAGACGAATACAGACCTTTCTTCCAAATTCAGTTAGATTTATACTTGCCATATGCTTAGACGAATACAAACCTTTCTTCCAACTGCAGGTAGATTAAACAATAAAACAAAAGAATAAACTCAATCTTTACACTTGATTCTGCGTCTGCTTAACCAACCTTCGGATCCACTTCAGGGCAGCCTAACTATTTATGGGCGAATCTGTCAGAGTTAGTCTGAAAGAATATAGTAGTGTAATCCTACAAGGTCTCCAAAATAATATCAATGACAGGAAGCCAGCCGTAATTGAAACAATTTCGTGAAAATCTGGTCTACTTTCGAAACACCTATGAGGATTGTAACTTCATCGCTTTTTTGTTCTTATTCGATGTATTCCCTGCCAAAAAGAATCCATCGAAACAACCATATTGAAACTGGTGGCAGCGCCATTTGACTTTACAAAATATTTTAATATATTCCTTTGAAATATGAATGCTGCTGTTGTGTATTTAATTCTCATTTAACTTCGTGAACATGTGGTTCTCCGCTCAACAATATTTTACATTTCTCGTCTGATCTGCCCTTTTTGTCAATGAGAGCTATCATTTTGATGTGGAATGTCAAAGCAAAGCTGTTCAGTCTCAAGATATTTTGAACTGTTAAAGGTCAGCTTAATATAATTTGTTCAGTTTATTTAGAGTGTTATTGAGTGACGATTCAATATGGCAAGCTCCATGCTCAAACTGGTCGAAAGGCCAAAACAAAGAACGTAATAGAGGACGCTACAGCAGCTAATTTGTGTATTTTTTCAACGATCTACTCAGTACTGAGGTCAGAATTCCATCAATAAAGACACCATAGAAACATGTGATTGCAATATCGCTTCAAATGATCAATCCAATTTAGAAATAGGAGAAAAGTTTTAAATATTTTAAATGTGCTTCCTTTGGGGTTTAACAAATTTCTGACACATAAACATGAAAATTTTAATGTATCTGAGCTTATCCACTGGTTCGAAGAATAGATGGGGTAAATATTGAGTTTGGTAAGGATGATGGAACCAGAAGCGCCTGATTTTGCTACAAGCATGGGCGTCTCTTGGTCTGCACTGATTATATATGCAGCCATCTCTGCTCACAATTTCATAGATGCCCAAAGATTGTAAATTCATCAAACATAAGTCCAGTAAGTAGGTGCTGGGGGTTGTTTTGCTTTTCTTTTAATCGGACATTACATTCGGCAAAGAAATAACTAATATCAATAATCAGAACAAAATTTCTATATTCTATAAATTCTGAAAAGGCTTTATTTTGTTCGATATGATCTCCTTCTTAGTTCATGCTGAAGCATCAATTGAGTTCGTTCATAACGAAACATGGTATGGTACAAAACGAATATAACCAGACACGCCTATTCCGTGTAGAACTCAATCAGGAATTTAATGCGTAACATTCCTCGATCAGTAATAAGTCAATGGGCTTATTTGGTTGCGCTGGTTAACCGTAACAAAGATGATGTTTAAGATTTTATTAAACTACTATAAAACTATCGAATAATACATAATTTTGAAGCCGATTCCCAATGATTTCCTCTGACTTTCCATTAAAATAAATGTATGCCTTGTCCAGAAAGTTTCCACCCAGCTGTCCATATTTATCCAAGACATCGTGTGATTTTTTTCTCATCTAAGTGTGTGTTGCATTCAAACATCGGAACATAAATATCACGATTCAGCATCATAGCTAAAACAGTTGTCGTCTATAGTTTTGTTTATCTGTTCCTGTTTCGACTGAAACAGTACCGTATTGATCGATGAGAATAATTCATCTTTCCTTAAGACTTTGGGAACGAAATCCTATTTCATATATATATATATATATCGAAACAGGCTACAATTTCAAAATATTTTTTGAATATGCCAATAACTTTCTCTCCACAATTATATTTGTATCCTAGTCATGGAGCAGGTCCAATCTCTTTTCGGTTACTCAATCTACAATAATGGGGGCCGACATCGAATCTTACCGATACTCTAAACCTATGGACTTTTACCAGTATGTACTCCCGACCAAGAACTACTCCAAGAACGTAATAAAAAATCTCCCTTACCATATGTGCGTTTGAACCAAACGCATATGGTCTGATCCTGCCACTTTTGAAAAGAGACTCGGAGGGCTTGAGGGGCATCTTAGAAGGAGAGGCTACAGAAAGAGCTACATAGAGGAAGATATTAATAAACTAGACTCCCCTACAAAGGAGCCGTCCTGAAATATAAAACAAAGAAAACCGACAAGCATGTCCTCCTCATGCTAATGTTCTACCCCGTTGCATCAAACCTACACTAGATCATACGCAAATATTGGCACCACAGTGAATCGTCCGAACATCTCAAAGGTATATTTCAAGAAGTTCCTATGATTGCCTAAAATATCTCAAGGGCTATCTGGTACTTTACAGGGTAGTTTCAAACATGACGACAGATTCAGGTACATGCAATTACAAAGACATGCGTTGCCTAATTTGCAATTATATGTCCGAGATCAAATCTTTAGAAGGAGTTAACTACACGACCGTCTAGAAGTTAGGATGTCGAGCCAATTATACAATATATCTGAGTCATTCAATATGGTGGCGAAACCATTGATTTAAGAACGTGAACGAATAATCAAGAAAGCTACATTCGCAACAAACTCAACACGAAAGTCACCAACCACAGCAACTCAAACGGACATTCAGTCGCTCGAGATGTTGACGATGAATCTAACCTGGGGAAGACAGACATAGAAAGCACAAGTAAGGAAATATACTGGATACTACAATTGAAAGTCATGGGAAATTTGTTTCTATATGAAAGTTGGTTTGTCCCAACTGACTCCGTTATCAATTTTTGTGTCATGTACACACACACACACACACACACACACACACACACACACACACACACACATATATATATATATATATATATATATATATATATATATATATATATATATATAAGCAATAAGAAATTCTGTATGAATATGTTTACGAGTGATACAAAGCAAATTGTTATTATTCATCTGGACATCTGTCTCAGATCCTTGTCTTTCCACTCTTATTATCCATTTAATTTAAACGCCATGCATCAAAGAGAGGATAAATGCAGATTTAAGGTGATTTTTACATTTTCGAAAAAATTTTCACTAATAATTCACTGGTCTACAGCCATAATGCTTCTGAAATAAATGTACTCAAACTTTACTAATTCTGGGCCACTGAGAACGAAAATGATGCTTAAAATTGCTGAATGGCTCTAGTTTTAATGATATGATACTGAGTCAGTATATACGACCATTGACTTGGGAATGGCGGAGGATAAGTAAGTTATAAAGGGAAAGGATCTCAATTTAAACCAAAAATGACTAAAATACATCTTTGACTGGATCTAAGAATAAATCAGACTGGATTTGGACAGTACGTCCTTTTTAGGAAAAACAATGAATGATGCAATCTGACGCTAGTATTGTGTCATACATGATATGAGTTGCATCATCTTATTCCTAGAAGTCATGGATGATGCAATCATGACTAAGCTTACATCACTCTGCTCAACTTATTTCCCTATATCAGCTCTAGAAATCATACAGTGTCGTGCTGTCTTATTTGTCAGTGATTTTGCAAAGGGACACATTCTTGTTTAGCCGCTGTGAGCAGAGATGCCTCGTACTTGTATGAACAGTGCAGATAATTTCTATGTTTCTGGTGAAGTGACTTTCGCATCACAAAAGCGCGGTATAACCACTATGGTTAAGAAAGCCTATCACCTTTATTTTGGCTGCAAAATTGGAGATCACGACAGGAGGTGGGCCCTTCAGATATGCTGAAACACGTGTACAACACAATCTTCGCCAGTGGTTGAACAGGAAAAGGAAATCTATGCCTTTTGCAGTGCCAATGATTTGGAGAGCCAACAGATCATATAAGCAATAGTTACATCTGCATGGTGCCTCCAGCTGGGAAAGGTGTGTCAAAGAGGCAAAAGTGGACTGTGCATTATCCAAACATTTTATCAGCTATACGCCCAGTACCCCAAGGAGAAGGACTGCCAGTTCCTCGTGCACCATAATCATTCTCACTTGAGTCAGACGAAGAAGAGGAAGAGGATGAAACTTCTAGTCCTGAACCATCAATGTCACATTACCCATATTTTCTCCCATCCTCCTCTGAGCAACACCCCATAACACAAGGTGAACTAAATGAACTTGTCAGGGATTTGAATTATCCAAGAGTAAGGCAAAGCTGTTGGGCTGCAGACTACCGCAGTGGAATCTCCTGGCAGGTGATGTTAGTGTTTCCCTGTTCCGTGATCGTCAAAAGATTCTTGTCCCATTCTTCTTTATGGAACATGATCTTGAAGCCTGCAACAAGATCGATGGTGGGATGGCAGCTGTCAACATCGTTCATGATCAGGTGAGTGGAGACTTCATTGATTCATCGAAGACGAGTCTTAAATCTATTTTGCTGCATAATGGCAATGTTTTGCCATCAATTCCAGTTGGTCATGCAGTTCATATGAAGGAAACCTATGAAAACATGAAACAACGTTTGAAGTGCATAAGCTATGACCAACATCAGTGGCAGCTTTGTGGGGATTTGTAGGTTCTTGTTCTCTTGTTTGGTCTGCAGACTGAATACACAAAGTACTGCTGTTTTCTCTGTGAATAGGATAGTAGTGCAATAGATTTCCACTACATCAAGAGGAGAGATTGGTAACTCCGACAATCTTTGGTGCCTCGGAGGTAAAGTGTTCAGCATCCACCACTTGTTAAATCAAGGAAGAATTTGTTACCTCCCTTGCACGTCAAGCTGGGTCTGATGAAGAACTTTATCAAGGCCATGGACAAAACACAAGCAGCTTTCAAGTACCTCCGTGGAAAATTTCCAAGGTTAAGTGAAGCTAAATAAAGGAAAGTGTCTTTGCTGGTGCTCAGATTCGTGAACTTCGAGATGATGCATTTAACCGTGTACTGCGTGACAAGGAAAAGACGACATGGAAAGCCTTCCAGTTATTGGCAACAAACTTTCTCGGAAACAACAAAGCTGACAACTACAGGGAGTTGGTGGAAAACCTCCTCAAAGCATACAAAAGCCTTCGTTGCTATATGTCACTAAAGATACATTTTTTACACTCTCATCTAGATTTTTTTCCACCGAACTGCAGAGCGGTGAGCGACGAGCACGGCGAGCTATTTCACCAGCACATTGCAATAACGGAGAAACACTATCAGGGCAAATGGAACCCATCAATGCTTGCAGACTATTGCTTGACAGTGACAAGAGATGCTCCATTTAATGAATACAAGAGACAAGCCATGGAGTCCGAGTAGACACAACGACTAAACTATGTACTTATATATACATAACAGTTTTGCCTTTTGTATCATAATGATTTTTTTGTATATAACCCTTTCGCAGGTTTTTAAAGTGTTACATTAACAGGACAGGTGAAATATTATCATGTAAAGCAACCATAAGCACATGAAAAGACCTAGTTTACAATTTATGATTTAAACTCTACTATAAGCACAATATACATTGACGTAAAATCTAAAAACATAAATATCTTGGAAACAGTAGCCAATTAGTTGTTTTAATTGTCATATTTGAATTCAGCATATCAAAATCCATAATAAATAGCACATCTTATATCTGAAGCAGACGACCTCTAAACAATTGTAGACCAGAGATATCAAGATTTTAAACTTGTCATAAAATCTGGCAGAAGTCACAATGACACTTGCACACCGGAATGAGGATGAATACAAGTTCATGAAATTCTTCTTTCGTTTGAAAGCATGGAAAGGAAATAATACGAACTTTCTGGTTGAAAAACTCCCACACGTGAACTGTGAAAGTTAGCTGTACCTGCATCTGCATTGATTTAATTCGTATTTTCTGTTGTTGAAATATTTTCGATCCAACGGTAAATACTCAGAGCAAAATGGAGATGATGACATGCCTGCATAGGAGGTTGGTCAACTAAAATTCAAGAACTCATCCCGTTGTCAGTATCGCACTCCATGCTGTTTAATTATTGTTATAGTACTCGTGTAACCCACTATTTATGTTTGCTACAATGTGATTTTGGAATATATTTACTTATATTTCTTGTTCTGGAGATACGGCTATGGCTAAGGCGTGGGATCGCAAGCGAATATCCGAGGAATCGAATGTTACCAATATTAAACTCAATCAAGTGTTGTGGTGTGCCGCTGCACAAGTCACCTTGTACCAATTAAATCAACCCTATTTTGCATTTGATTTGTCCATGTGCAGTTTAAACGACCAAACAAACAGGCAAATGAAGCGCACATATGCCAAATTACCTTGCAACAAAGCAGTAGTCGTTTCCTGTGCATTTTTCTGTATACGATCTAGTCCCAGGAGTCAGTTCTGTCTGTGCCCAACAAATATATACATATTTTACAAACCACGTCTTTAATAGTGTAGAAGGAGTATATATGAAGTAATTCTCACAAATCGTATCAGAATAATGTATGAAATTCATATAATACATGATTTCTATTACATCTGAAGGAGGTAATTCGAACAAATTCATATCAATTCGAACACATTTTATAAAAAAGTACTTAAAATATCCAAGGATTTTTTTCGATTAGTCGGTTTTACCAGAGAGGAAAACTTCGGAAATCGTATTTCTGTAAAAATCAAACCCAATGCTAATTACGAACTGTAGAGTGGGACCTAATTTAATGAAGTGGTACAAGTGTTACAAAGCATAATGAAATAATGCCTAATTAGTGAGAAACTCTCCTATAATATGTCAACTATTATTACTGAACACTTTCAGACATTGTCTGATTAAGAAAAGAAAAGTAAAGATTCAACACTCAGATGTAGCACATCTTATATCTGAAGCAGACGACCTCTAAACAATTGTAGACCAGAGATATCAAGATTTTAAACTTGTCATAAAATCTGGCAGAAGTCACAATGACACTTGCACACCGGAATGAGGATGAATACAAGTTCATGAAATTCTTCTTTCGTTTGAAAGCATGGAAAGGAAATAATACGAACTTTCTGGTTGAAAAACTCCCACACGTGAACTGTGAAAGTTAGCTGTACCTGCATCTGCATTGATTTAATTCGTATTTTCTGTTGTTGAAATATTTTCGATCCAACGGTAAATACTCAGAGCAAAATGGAGATGATGACATGCCTGCATAG
>JAECUM010093820.1:0-16092 GCA_016617855.1 Megalonaias nervosa | reverse complement strand
GAGAGAGAGAGAGAGAGAGAGAGAGAGAGAGAGAGAGAGAGAGAGAGAGAGAGAAGATTTCCCCAAATGTTTGCTTCTAAAAATGAACTGGTGAATGACCCCATCAAGGTCGACTCAGCATGATTCCAGTCTACTCCCCAAACTAGACAAAAACTGTCACTAATGATTAATAGGTGCCAGGATCAGAAGATGCAACAACATTACTTGATATTTAACTGTGTCAGCTAGAACTACAGACACGCATTATAAAACGGATAGGAAAGAATTTTCCTGAGGGTTTCCTTATTCGAGATTTTTACGTGACATTTCTTGAACAACGATCATGATTTAAGCTTGGCAGATAATGAAGATACCCAAGAAAAGATAAGTGAATTTCATGTTTTAAAAGTCGCTTCACCTAAATCTGCAACATATATAACTACAACATATATTGCCATTTTAACAGCACTTTATGGAATTAGACATTGTTTCCAAAGAAAATAAATGCTTACAATTAGAGATATTATTTTTTATTGCAAAGAGAAGAATTGGGCTGACTTCACTTTATCTGAATGTACAATCTCTATTGATATCGCCACAAAATATCTGTAATTGGAGAAATGTCATAAGGCTTGCGTAATTTAAAAAAAAAAAATCCCCAAGCAATTTATGAAAGGTTTTACATATTTCAGGTATTTAGTTTATTTCTCCTAATTTTCTTTTGTATTTAATTCATTTTGCTTTTGCTATAATGAGCCTCATAGCTATCAGGCTTTGAGATTTCAGACAAACCAGATTCTTATCTATTCATTCTTATGTGCCATTATCTCTTAAGAATATCACACCAACAAATGACAGTATTTTTAAATGATTTCATATGCAAGATGGGAATATCTCAAAATGACACAAAGGGATGAATCTAGATATACTTTAAAGGAATTCACGGAAATTCTCCTACTGCACGACGTTCACTGCTTTGTGATTAATTCAGACCCATGGATGGATATTGATGATTTTTATAATTATCCTGCTTCTAATATTCAGCCTTGGGATATACAATTAAGGAAGTGTAACATAAAGGCAGAACTATATAGAATAGTCAACGAAACAAGGACAATTAGTTGGAAATTTTGTTGCAGCATTACAGTACCTTTTAAATATGTATTCCGCCATTCTCGCGATTTTAATGTTTGCAACAAGATTATGGACAGTATTTTATCACTTTTATCTTCTGCAAAAGAAACTGTATTGAAGGAACCTTCATTGTCGGATGATATACAACATGTTCCATTTTCTTTACACAGAACATATGGTAACGACTTTCTGCTGCGTTTGTATCAAGACATAGCTAAAACAGATTTTTCGGTACCATCAATTTCCTCAAACATCCATCATGTTGAAGAAACAAAACTTCACTATATTTACGATCTATACAAGGTCTTTTTCTCAGAGGAGCAGTGGCTCAAAATATGTGAATTTGAAAAACACTTTCAATCCAACATTGGTGAAGAGCCAGGTTGAGCTGAACAGATATATACCATCAACTTGCTTAAGCGGAAACGTTCATTTTTCAATGCATGTATTATATATCTCGAACTCTCTGCAAATATTGGCAAAGCCTGAAGAGAGCATGTTGTTCTTCGATGGAAAACAGGAAAGCTGTTGCTACTGCAATAGATTGTATTGTTGTAGAAACAGAGATCAGTCATCTTACTGAGTATCTTAAAAACTCTCTCTATGCTGCTCTTGAAGAAATAAATCACACAGAAAGTGAACTCCGTGTGTGAACTATACTTTGTGTGGGATGCTGTGAATTGTGCAGACATTCAAAGGGAGTTCATGTATTTTGTGACCTAGAAGGTAAGCACACCCCACGATCAGTGTTTTCTGATATTTCCCTCGCTTTCAAAACTTCCTTGAAAGATCATATCCGTGTACCTGAAATTGTCTGCCTGGAACATGACACTGTTTCTAGGGCTAACTCAGGGAAACACCTCTTCATACTCTAGATTTACTTAAAGTAGTAGCCCACACTGACTGGGGTCCTGATAGAAAAGACATCCTCAGTTTTTATAGAATATTTATTCGCTCCAGACTGGACTATGTTTGCGTTGTTTATGGTTCAGCTAGAAAGTCATATTTGAAGATGCTTGACTCAGCTCATCATCAATGAATAAGACTCGCTCTGGGATCAGTTAAGACATCCCCATGTGAAAGCCTTCTCACTTAAGCGAACGAGCCACCTTCATCACATTGTATAGAAATGCTTTCCCCACAGCATTCTCTCAAATTAAGATCAAACCCTTTGAACCCTGATTTATCGGCTGTATTTTAACCCAAATACAAAACATCATAAAAAAAAAACAAAACAAACCAATGCCATACCTTCCTTTGGCATTAGAATATCATCCAGCCTTGGCTGTACAGAAACTGATCATTCCAAAATTCAGATAACATGCAGTTCCGAAACAATTCCCTGGCTACTTGAGCAACCAAAAGTACTTTTTACGCTACACGATGGAACAAAATCTGAGACAAACTCTTCCATCTTCCACAACTATTATCATGAATTCCCCGCCGAATTAAAAAACTTACACAAGAATTAATACTGATGGATCAAAGGATGAGGAGAAGGCTGCTGCATCCTTCGTTAGTGGAAAACACATAATAAAAGTTCGCTTACCAAACGGTACATCGATTTTTTCAGCCGAAATCAGAGCAATAGACCTTGCTCTGCAATATATCGAAATCATACGTATTTTGAACAGCATCGTCTTCTCCGACTCACTATCAGTACTTCAGTCAATACACAACAGAAAACTGGATAACCCATTATTAACCAATATTCTCATAAAAAATACTGAGCTGAGTACCTCCCACAATAGAGTATACTGTTGATTCCCCAGCCATATTGGTATTAAAGGTAATGAAAAAGCAGACCGCGCTGCTAAAATGGCCCTATCCTTCGAACCATCTGATTTTAAAATACTGTATAATGATTTGAAACCTGGTATCAAAGAGTCTTTACTTTAGAAGTGGAAGGCATCATGGAATGATGTAGTGAATAACAAACTTCACGTCCTTTATATTCAATACCTTTTCATCTAAATCTTCATTAACATACACTTTACATTCCCTGTTGATCGGGAAGCATTTTTAATCGCTAGTCAATACGAATCCTTTTATAGCTTTTAAATAATCCTACATATAATTTTTTGTATGGTGTTAAATATCCTAACATTTCTGATGCGCCGTAAAAATACAATCAATTAATCAATCATAAACTGTACATCAGATGGAAAACATTGCAAAATCCGTTTCAAAGCATATGACAAGAGCATAGATAATCCATTATGTGTAAAGGGATATGATCAATTTCAAGAATGGCAATTGAACGTACCTATACCATTCTGTCTTCTTCTTGAACATTGAGGTGTCAATGCTGATAGTATCAGAAAATCGGACAATCAGATTACTTTCATTTTCAGCAAGATTAGATAATTTAAAAAACATGTTGGTATTACCCAGGAAATAAATAGATCAATTCTTGCAGTCAATCATCATAGTGTAGCATGTGTACTTGGCATAACACAGGGCTGTGGCATCACTCGTAGTATTCATGCAGCTGAAAAGTGACTAAAGCACCTGGCTGAACCAGGAAAATGCTACTTTGAATGTTTTATAGGAAAACATCCATTGCTATACAGTCAGTGAGCAGTGTTGCTTCTAATCTGCATCTGGTCAGCTTCCGTGAATGCCACTTGATTATTTTCTTTAAGAACCTTGTCTGACTGTAGAAAAGATCAGATCCTGATCGTGGCTCAAGTCATACAATACATATATGCACAATACCAATTACATTGAAAGGGCTTCCAAAAGACAATGAGGAAACTTTCGATTGGAATCTGAAAGAATGCGAAGATGATCAAATATATGGTTGTAAAAATTGGATAGTACTGAACAAAAAATGATATGGCGAGATACATATTCAACTTATCTGAGGAAGAAACAGCCATGCAGAAGTTGCTCATCCAACATATATTTTGGGATTTATGCATCACAGCTTCATCTACATTACCCGACTTACTTAATGATGCGGCAGAACAGTCTACCATTTCCGCCCATCAAGGGCAATGAGATATCCTCAATGGAGAACTAATTTCAAGATCTAAACATTACGGAAGATCTCATATACTCAGCCACCAAAGGAGTAGATCAGTCATGTAGTGATGAATAGCATGATGAATTGGATAACTTAGAAAGGTACTTTGACCATTCACTTGAACTCTCAGGTATTTGTTCTCGTGGTGTAGTTCAGCTGTCCACAATCGAAGAGTTTTCTTCGCCGCCACAGTGTCTTTGTTTTCTACAAATACCACTGAAGGTGAACTTAGAAGCAGAGGAACTTTTGAATTAATGCGCTTTGATACTTAAAGCATTCCTATAACAAACACAAGCAGTTCCTGTCTGGCAAGTAGACCTTGCCACATCATGCCTCGTACGTCAACTCAACCATGCAACCTGAAGAAAACTGGACAGTTCATGTAGATGGTTCGCTATCAATACAATCGTATATTTCAAAAATGTGTTGCCTACACCTTAAAGAAGATCAAGAATTATCTACTGAGGACAGCAAAACATGTGACCAAGGTCACAGTCACTCTGAAGAGACAGAAGATAACGCTTTAGCAGAAGAAAGAAAGGAACCACTAAAGTCAATAAAACCCCTGCCTCGTAAGAAATATCAGCCACCTTACCTTCTCTGCAAACTCACACCTCCAGGAATTGGAAAGGATGCCGATAAATGGAAAAGTGAAAAAGTGCATATTTTATTTGCTCCAGATCAGACATTTGTATCAAATTTGTTTATTCTCATGGAAAAAAAAGCGTGAAGTACAGAAGATTCCTTCCAGAATTTCCTATTCTACATCTCATGAAATCCAAGATTACCAAATTGTTTAGTGCTTACAAGACCTGTGGCTTATTCCATCTCCAAAAGTTTCTTCAGGATGATGAGGACGAAACAGGGTGGAATAAATTAGTTTCCATAACTCATACTGAAACAGCAATTAGAAATATCCGAAGGCTGTCCTTAACTCTCCATTTGGCTATCTTTTTAAAATTCGTTGAGTGTCTTGAGCCTGCAGGTGCTGGTAAGCTTGATAGCTACAACATCATAGAAATCATCAGGGCTATTGAAATGATATGTAATGAAGACAAAATGGCAGTGGTTTTATCTCTCAGTCTCAGCTTGGGTGGAAACGACTTTATTCCCAAATTTTGCGGGATTTCACACGAACAGTGGTTGAAAGGACTATCTAAAAATGAAACTCTCATGAGAAATCTCTTCAAGGTCGGCTCAGGACCAGACTCTGGGCATCTCAGTGTAACCATTGACTCGGGGCATTACATAAGTCTGCTGAAGATCCTCTACTGTCCTAGCAAGCACGATGCCGAAAGACTATCCTTAGAAGAAGTAAGACCATTAAGGATAAAACTGCCTAGCAAAGATGTAAGATGCCCAAAGTTGCGGATGCCTCCAGTCACTGCATTACATAACATTTGCAAATTAAATAGCATTAGTCTGCAATATTTATTAACGACATAAATGTCAGAGGAAGAACTTCCACATTTTATGAACCGTGGAGGTCAGAAAAGTTGTTGCTGTGGTAGAATACGAACTGGGCCCACATGTCCACAATGGCAATACTAGAGACCTTCTCAGAATTCCTGAAGATCTCAACGAAACGCTGACCGGAGCCAGAATGCGACGGCAGGGGAAACGAGAATTAAATGAAACACGAGGAGTGACAACCAAAGAAACGGAAACTGATTACATCAGCTCCAAGGTCAGTAAGCGGTGATAGGTGAGACAAAGCCTGGAACTACATACAGATCTATTATGCAGATTGTGTATAAAAAAAAGTGTAGATGGACTGAAGGTTAAAAAGATACACAAAATGAAGCAGAAACGTATCATCTGTTTACTGGTAGAAGGATCTGGTATATATAAAATAAACAAATAGGTATTGACCTATATATAATAGCATAAGTAAAGTATCATCAGAACACACAGAAAGATCACGACTTCTGAACAAAGTAACAAGTGGTAGGTACAACTTCATTTCCCCTACGCATACTTTAAGGGGTAGAAAAGGAGGTTGTATGAGATTTAATTAAAATCTCCATTTAAATTATACACTTATACACTAGACTGATTGGACCCAACTTTCACACAGAGGGGCTGTCATTTCTTTGATGAGGTTGTTAAAATGAAATATACTTATTCGGTTTTGTGTTCCTGAAAGTAGGAGCAGAATCATATTTTCCCGAGTAGCTATTTAAATGTAATGTTCAGATGGAGATTATTTTAAAATTTAGCATCATACATCAGAGTACATGAAGGTAAATGAATTTAATCAACTTATTATTGGTGCTATAATTTATTTTGGAGGAAGAGTCGAGACGTTTGAAGATATAACCCATACTTCAGACTTTGGTTGGAAAAGCAAGAACGCATACAATTCGTTGAACATAGCTTGCTTGTTAATTCATATTTGATAATTTATTAGTTTTAGTTATGACGATATGATTTTTTGCCTCAAGATTTTGAAATATACTGTAACGGTTTCATGTCGACATTTCATATTCACTTTTGGCATTTTTGAGAGGGGCTTTAATTCAAATTTGTCTTATGTTTTATCATAAATATGTATCCTTGTATACACTGAATAATTATGTGGTTTCACCATAACAGGACACTATGTACTGAGTTGTCCGCGATAAAAAAAAAAAGAATCATAGAACTCAAAAGCCCGTGGTTAGTGTCTCAGTTTTGCTGGACCGTCCTTTGTTATATTTTTTGCGGCATATATATATATATATATATATATATATATATATATATATATATATATATATATATATATATATATATATATATATATATATATATATATATATATATTACAAGAACATTAGTTAAGCAAACTGTTGATTTAGAAAGTTAATAGTATTTTTCATTCATCTTGCTTTTGTTTCCACTGTTCATCTTTACTGTTAAACTAATACAGCAAGTTATGTTGTGTGTGTGTGTGTGTGTGTTTTCAGTTGAATCGGAAGCATTTGTGTCACATATTATATTTTAAATACATGCATTTAATTATAGAATTAAGTCCAGGAGGGAGTGGGCATGCTGATTTATGCTCTCAGATAGTATACAAACTTTCAGTGATTGCAGTACTCCAAACTGAGCTTTTGCATACATTTGTTATAAAGGTAATTTTTTCTACAACATTCTTTAATAGTTGACCTTTCCAGATACACTGAAGACCAAGTACACCAAATGTTTTATTTCGGTTAAGATTTAGAGGCAGAAGGACATTTTGGGTAGACGGTTTAATTTCCATTATTGCTTATCTATTCAAATGTATGTTGCAGTATTTTAACCAATTTAAAAAGCACATTGAATACTTATGTTGATTTAAATCAATATCAGATTTTTTTTCAGATACAAAATATGTATCTTTTATGAGCAAAAAATCATCTCATTAAAATATAATCCATCGAATACGGAAACTCTCATGAAACAAAGGAAACACTCATGAAAATACATTCTTATCAGTTTTGAACGAAAGATCTGGCCTTTCAAGTTTTTACTAATTGTAAACATTTTTCGGAGAAAAGTAAATATCAATGGTTTACACAGAATTAACTAATAAATGGTATCAAACACTATCTGAGAAAAGTAAAAATCAATGGTTTACACAGAATGTACTGAAAAATGGTATTAAACACTCTCTGAGAAAAGTAAAAATCAATGGTTTACACAAAATGTACTGATAAATGGTATTAAAAACTATCTGAGAAAAGTAAAACTCAATGGTTTACACGGAATGTACTGATAAATGGTATTAAACACTCTGAGAAAAGTAAAAATTACTAGTTTACACAGAATTTACTGCTAAATGGTATTAAGGAGAATCTGAGAAAAGTAAAAATCAATATTTCACGCAGACTGTACTGATAAATGGTATTAAACACTACCTCAGAAAAGTAAAAGTCCATGCTTTACACAGAATGTTCTGATAAATGGTATTAACACTATCTGAGAAAAGTAAAAATCAATGGTTTACACGGAATGTACTGAGAAATGATATTAAGCACAATCTCAGAAAAGTAAAAATCGATGGTTTACAAAGAATGTACTGAGAAATGGTATTAAACACTCGCTGAGACAAGTAAAAATCAATGGCTTACCCGGAATGTACTGATAAATGGTAATAAACACTCTCTGAGAGAAGTAAAAATCAATGGTTTACACGGAATGTACTGAAAAATGGTACCAAACACTATCTGAGACAAACAAAAATCAAATTTTTACACGGAATGTGCTGATAAACGGTATTAAACACTCTCTGAGAAACGTAGAAATCAATGGTTTACAAATAATACACTGATCAACGGTATCAAACACTCTCTGAAGAAAGTAAGAGACAATGGTTTACACGGAATGTGCTGATCAACGGTATCAAACACTTTCTGAGAAAAGTAAAAATCAATGGTTTATAGAGAATGTACTGATAAACGGTATTAAACACTCTCTGAGAAAAGTAAAAATGAATGGTTTACACGGAATGTGCTGATCAACGGTATGAAACACTCTCTGAGAAAAATAAAAATGAATGGTTTACACGGAATCTGCTCATCAAGGGTATTAAACACTCTCCGAGAAAAGTAAAAATCAATGGTTTACACGGAATGTGCAGATAAACGGTATTAAAAACTCTCTGAGAAAAGTAAAAATCAATGGTTTACACGGAATATAATGATAAACGGTATGAAACACTTTCTGAGAAAAGTAAAAATCAATGGTTTACACGGAATGTGCTGATCAACGGTATTAAACACTCTCTGAGAAAAGTAAAATTCAATTTTTTACACGGAATGTACTGATAAACGGTTTTAATCACTCTCTGAGACAAATAAAAATCAATGGTTGACACAGAATGTACTGATAAGCGGTATTAAACACTCTCTGAGTAAAGTAAACATCAATGGTTTACACAGAATGTATTGATAAACGGTATGAAACACTTTCTGAGAAAAGTAAAAATCAATGGTTTCCACGGAATGTGCTGATAAACGGTATTAAACACTCTCTGAGAAAAGTTAAATCAATGGTGTACACGGAATGTGCTGATAAACGGTATTAAACACTCTCTGAGAAACGAAGAATTCAATGGTTTACAAAGAATGTACTGATCAACGGTATTAAACACTCTCTGAGAAAAGTAAAAATCAATGGTTTACACGGAAAGTGCTGATCAACGGTATTAAACACTCTCTGAGAAAAGTAAAAATCAATGGTTTACACAGAATGTGCTGATCATGGGTATTAAACACTCTCTGAGAAAACTAAAAATCAACGGTTTACACGGAATGTGCTGATAAACGGTATTAATCACTCTCTGACAAAGTAAAATTCAAGGATTTACACGGAATGTACTGATAAACGGTATTAAACACTTTCTAAGAAAAGCAAAAATCAACGGTTTACACGGAATGTGCTGATCAACGGTATTAGACACTCTCTGAGAAAAATAAAAATCAATCGTTTACACGGAATGTGCAAATAAACGGTAGTAAAAACTCTCTGAGAAAGTAAAAATCAATGGTTTACACGGAATATACTGATAAACGGTATGAAACACTTTCTGAGAAAAGTAAAAATCAACGGTTTACAAGGGATGTACTGATAAACGGTATTAAACACTCTGAGAAAAGTAAAATCCAATGGTTTACACGGAATGTACTGATAAACGGTGTCAAACACTCTCTAAGAGAAGTAAAAATCAACGGTTTACACAGAATGTATTCATAACCGGTATGAAACACTCTCTGAGGAAAGTAAACATCAATGATTTACACAGAATGTACTGATAAACGGTTTGAATCACTGTCTGAGAAAAGTAAAAATCAATGGTTTACACAGAATGTACTGATAAGCGGTTTTAAACACTCTCTGAGAAAAGTAAAAATCAATGGTTTACACGGAATGTATATTTAAACGGTATTAAACACTCTCTGAGTAAAGTAAACATCAATGGTTTACACAGAATGTATTGATAAACGGTAGTAAACACTCTCTGGGAAAAGTAAAATCAATGGTTTACGCAGAATGTACTGTTAAACGGTATCAAACACCCTCTGAGAAAAGTAAACAGCAATGCTTTACACAATGCACTGATAAGCGGTTTTAAACACTCTCTGAGAAAAGTAAAAATCAATGGTTTACACGGAATGTGCTGATCAACGGTATTAAACACTCTCTGAGAAAAGTAAAAATCAATGTTTTACTCGGAATGTACTGATAAACGGTAGTAAACACTCTCTGAGAAAAGTAAAAATGAATGGTTTACACGGAATATACTGATAAACGGTATGAAACACTCTCTGAGAAATGTAAAAATCAATGGTTTACAAGGAATGTACTAATAAACGGTATTAAACACTCTCTGAGAAAAGTAAAATCAATGTTGTACACGGAATGTGCTGATAAACGGTATTAAACACTCTCTGAGAAACGATGAAATCAATAGTTTACAAATAATGTACAGATCAACGGCATTAAACACTCTCTGAGGAAAGTAAACATATATGTTTACAAAGAATGTACTGATAAACGGTCTTAATCACTCTCTGAGAAAAGTAAATATCAATGGTTTACACAAAATGTACTGATAAGCGGTTTTAACAACTCTCTGAGAAAAGTAAAAATCAATGTTTTACACGGAATGTGCTGATCAACGGTATTAAACACTCTCTGAGTAAAGTAAACATGAATGGTTTACACAGAATGTATTGATAAACGGTATTAAACACTCTCTGAGGAAAGTAAACATCAATGGTTTACACAGAATGTACTTATGAACGGTATGAAACACTCTCTGAGAAAAGTAAAATCAATGGTGTACACGGAATGTGCTGATAAACGGTATTAAACACTCTCTGAGAAACGTAGAAATCAATGGTTTACAAATAATACACTGATCAACGGTATCAAACACTCTCTGAAGAAAGTAAGAGACAATGGTTTACACGGAATGTGCTGATCAACGGTATCAAACACTTTCTGAGAAAAGTAAAAATCAATGGTTTATAGAGAATGTGCTGATCAAAGGTATCAAACACTTTCTGAGAAAAGTAAAAATCAATGGTTTATAGAGAATGTACTGCTAAACGGTATTGAACACTCTCTGAGAAAACTAAAAATAAACGGTTTACACGGAATGTGCTGATAAACGGTATTAAACACTCTCTGACAAAGTAAATTTTAAGGGTTTACACGGAATGTACTGATAAACGGTATTAAACATATGTGAGAAAAATAAAAATGAATGGTTTACACGGAATGTGCTGATCAAGGGTATTAAACACTCTCCGAGAAAAGTAAAAATCAATGGTTAACACGGAATGTACTGATAAACGGTATTAAACACTCTCTGAGAAAAGTAAAAGTCAATGGTTTACACGGAATGTACTGATAAACGGTATTAAACGCTCTCTCAGAAATGTAAAAATCAATGGTTCACACAGAATGTATTCATAAATGGTTTTAAACACTCTCTGAGAAAAGTAAAAATCAATGGTTTACACGGAATGTACTGATAAACAGTATTAAAAATTCTCTGAGAAAAGTAAGAGTCAACGGTTTACACGGAATGTACTGATAAACGGTTTTAAACACTCTCTGAGAAAAGTAAAAATCAACGGTTTACACGGAATGTGCTGATCAACGGCATTAAACAATTCTGAGAAAAGGAAAAATCAATTTATTACACGGAATGTACTGATCAACGGTTTGAATCACTCTCTGAGAAAAGTAAAAATCAATGGTTCAGACAGAATGTACTGATAAGCGGTTTCAAACACTCTTTGAGAAAAGTAAAAATCAATGTTTTACACGGAATGTACTGATAAACGGTATTAAACACTCTCTGAGTAAGGTAAACATCAATGGTTTACACAGAAAGTATTGATAAACGGTATTAAACACTCTCTGAGGAAAGTAAACATCAATGGTTTACACGGAATGTACTGATACACGGTATTAAACACTCTCTGAGAAAAGTAAAAGTCAATGGTTTACAAGGAATGTACTGATAAAAAGTATTAAACATTCTCTGAGAAAAGTAAGAATCAACGGTTTACACGGAATGTACTGATAAACGGTTTTAAACACTCTCTGAGAAAAGTATAAATCAATGGTTTACACGGAATGTGCTGATCAACGGTATTAAACACCGGCTGAGAAAAGTAAAAATCAATTTTTTACACGCAATGTACTGATAAACGGTTTTAATCACTCTCTGAGAAAAGTAAAAATCAGTGGTTGACACAGAATGTACTGATAAGCGGTTTTAATCACTCTCTGAGAAAAGTAAAAATCAATGGATAACACGGAATGTACTGATAAACGGAATTAAACACTCTCTCAGTAAAGTAAACATCAATGGTTTACACAGAATGTATTGATAAACGGTATGAAACACTCTCTGAGAAAAGTAAAATCAATGATGTACACGGAATGTGCTGATAAACGGTATTAAACACTCTCTGTGAAACGTAGAAATCAATGGTTTACAAAGAATGTACTGATCAACGGTATTAAACACTCACTAAGAAAATAACAATCAATGGTTTACACAGAATGTGCTGATCAACAGTATTAAAAACTCTCTGCGAAAAGTAAAAATCAATGGTTAACACAGAATGTACTGATAAAAGGTATTAAACACTCTCTGAGGAAACTAAAAATAAACGGTTTACACGGAATGTGCGGATAAACGGTATGAAACACTCTCTGACAAAGTAAAATTCAAGGATTTACACGGAATGTACTGATAAACGGTATCAAACACTTTCTGGGAAAAGTAAAAATCAAAGGTTTACACGGAGTGTGCTGACCAACGGTATTAAACACTCTCTGAGAAAAGTAAAAATCAATGGTTTAGAAGGAATGTGCTGATCAAGGGTATTAAACACTCTCCGAGAAAAGTAAAAATCAATGGTTTACAAGGAATGTACTGATAAACGGTATTAAACACTCTCTGAGAAAAGTAAAGATCAACGGTTTACACGGAATGTACTGATAAACGGTATTAAACACTCTCTGAGAAAAGTAAAATTCAGTGGTTTACACGGAATGTACTGATAAACGGTGTGAAACACTCTCTGAGAGAAGTGAAAATCAACGGTTTTCACAGAATGTATTCATAACCGGTATGAAATACTCTATGAGGAAAGTAAACATCAATGGTTTACACAGAATGTACTGATAAACGGTTTTAAACACTCTCTGAGAAAAGTTAAAATCAATGGTTTACACGGAATGTGCTGATCAACGGTATTAAACACTCTCTGAGAGAAGTAAATATCAATGGTTTACACGGAATGTGCTGATCAACGGTATTAAACACTCTCTGAGAAAAGTAAAAATCAATGGTTTACACGGAATATACTGATAAACGGTATTAAACACTCTCTGAGAAAAGTAAAAATCAATGGTTTACACGGAATATACTGATAAACGGTGTTAAACACTCTCTGAGAAAAATAAAAATCAATGGTTTACAAGGAATGTACTAATAAACGGTATTAAACACTCTCTGAGAAAAGTAAAGATCAACGGTTTACACGGAATGTACTGAGAAACGGTATGAAACACTCTCTGAGAAAAGTAAAATTCAATGGTTTACACGGAATGTGCTGATAAACGGTATTAAACACTCTCTGAGAAAAGTAAAATCAATGGTGTACACGGAATGTGCTGATAAACGGTATTAAACACTCTCTGAGTAAAGTGAACATCAATGGTTTACACAGAATGTATTGATAAACGGTATTAAACACTCTCTGAGGAAAGTAAACATCAATGGTTTACACAGACTGTACTGATAAACGGTTTTAATCACTCTCTGAGAAAAGTAAATATCAATGGTTTACACAGAATGTACTATTAAGCGGTTTTAAACACTCTCTGAGAAAAGTAAACATCAATGGTTTACACAGAATGTATTGATAAACGGTATTAAACACTCTCTGAGGAAAGTAAAAATCAATGGTTTACACAGACTGTACTGATAAACGGTATGAAACAATCTCTGGGAAAAGTAAAAATCAATGGTTTACACGGAATGTGCTGATAAACGGTATTAAACACTCTCTGAGAAAAGGAAAATCATTGGTGTACACGGAATGTGCTGATAAACGGTATCAAACACTCTCTGAGAAACGTAGAAATCAATGGTTTACAAATAATGCACTGATCAACGGTATTAAACCCTCTCTGAGAAAAGTAAAAGTCAATGGTTTACACGGAATGTGCTGATCAACGGTATCAAACACTCTCAGAGGAAAGTAAAAATCAATGGTTTACACGGAATGTACTGATAAACGGTATTAAACACTCTCTGAGAAAAGTAAAAATCAATGGTTTACACAGAATGTACTGATAAACGCAATTAAACACTCTCTGAGAAAGCTAAAAATAAACGGTTTACACGGAATGTGCTGATAAACGGTTTTAAACACTCTCTGACAAAGTAAAATTCAAGGGTTTACATGGAATGTACTGATAAACGATATTAAACACCCTCTGAGAAAAGTAAAAATCAAAGGTTTACACGGAATGTGCTGATCAACGGTATTAAACACTCTCTGAGAAAAATAAAAATCAATGGTTTACACGGAATGTGCTGATCAAGGGTATTAAACACTCTCCGAGAAGAGTAAAAATCAATGGTTTACACGGAATGTGCTGATCAACGGTATTAAACACTCTCTGAGAAAAGTAAAAATCAATGGTTTACACGGAATGTACTGATAAACGGTAGGAAACACTCTCTGAGAAAAGTAAAAATCAACGGTTTACACGGAATGTGCTGATAAACGGTATTAAACACTCTCTGAGAAAAGTAAAATCGATATTTTACACGGAATGTGCTGATAAACGGTATTAAACACTCTCTGAGAAAAGTAGAAATCAATGGTTTACAATGAATGTACTGATCAACGGTATTAAACACTCTCTGAGAAAAGTAAAAATCAATGGTTTACACGGAATGTACTGATAAACAGTATTAAACTCTCTCTGAGAAAACTATAAATCAACGATTTACACGGAATGTGCTGATAAACGGTATGAAACACTCTCTGACAAAGTAAAATTCAAGGGTTTACACGGAATGTACTGATAAACGGTATTAAACACTCTCTGAGGAAAGTAAACATCAATGGTTTACACAGAATGTACTGATAAACGGTAGTAAACCCTCTCTGAGAAAAGTAAAAATCAATGGTTTACACAGAATGTACTGATCAACGGTATTAAACACTCTCTGAGAAAGGTGAAAATCAATGGTTTACACAGAATGTACTGAAAAACGGTATTAAACACTCTCTGAGAAAAGCAGATATTAATGGTTTACACAGAATGTACTGATGAATGTTATTTAACACTATCTGAGAAAAGTTAAAATCAATGGTTTACACAGAATGTACTGACAAATGGTATTAAACACTATTTGAGATAAGTAAAAGTCAATGGTTTATACAGAATTACTGATAATTGGTATTAAACACTATCTAAGAAAAATAAAAATCAATGGTTTACACAGAATGTATTGATAAATGGTATTCAACAGGAACTATATCTATCTAATGGACAAGGAATAAATGCTGCTCTTGTATTGTGTTTAATGTATGTCAGTAGTTCTAACTGACACAGTTTAATACCAAGTTGTATTGTAGCCTCTTGTATTATGTTTAATGTTTGTCAGTAGTTCTAACTGACACAGTTTAATACCAAGTTATATTGTTGTGTCCTCTGATACTGGCACCTATTAATCATTAGTAGTGATAGTTCTTGTCTGGTTTGGGGAGTAGACTGGAGTCATGCGAGCCTTCCTTGATGGGATCATTCACCAGGTCAGTTTTAAAGCAAATATTTGGGGAAGTCTCTACGAGTGAGCGAGCGAACGAGAGAGAGAGAGAGAGAGAGAGACAGACAGAGACAGAGACAGATAGACAGAGCGATATATATATATATAT
>JAECUM010093818.1:0-35823 GCA_016617855.1 Megalonaias nervosa | reverse complement strand
TTGATGGAAATGCTTATATTTAGCATTTCTGTTTAGATGGAAATGCTTATATTTAGCATTTCTGTTTTGCTATAGTTTTTATTTTTCATTGCCCAAGATAATGAAGAGCAGTAACAATGCAATTCTCTCTTAACAAGAATTCGGTTAGATCAGTTCATATAGTATTTAATTCTATTTCAATAAAAAGTGTGTAACGCTGTTCCAACTGCTTATCATCTATATAACACAACTATAGAAGACTTTGAGATTTGTTTTGATTTCAGTTTGTTAAAGAAGGATACTTGTGTTTTCTTTCTTTCTTTTTGTTTCAAAATGTATCTTTACTACGAAATATAAATAGTGACCACTTTACTCACCCGGCAGATAGATTGGGTGACATGGTAAATATTCGTGATGGCCACCGTTAAGAAGAATAACAACACTGTAGTGTCCAGAGACATTTCTTGAAATATTATGGACTGATATCCCAAATGTTTTAAATAGCTCAAAACCACCGTTGTAACTCTGGTATGGTATAAATGTACCATTAAAGACCCTGGCGATACATATGCCTTCCTTTAACCACATTATACATAATATAGATTCATTCCACATCAGTGAACAGTCCCACGTAAAATTCACTGAATGTGTGGTGTCACCAGTGATGAGGCATTCAAAACCTGAAATAATAGATTTATTTAACATTAGTGTTATAAATTAAATAACATTTCGATCCACAATAAATTATACTGCAATAAGCCTTGAGTATATGCTATTTGTATCGATGTCTCCGTTTATTGCTTTGTTAGATTATAATAATTAGTTTTGCCTCTTTGGGAGCTGATGTTGTGAAGATATTTCTCAATCTGAGTAATTGGGACACTTCTAGGACCAGACGTTATAATGTACAACATTCACGAGACTTCATGACAGTATAGGCTAGTTTCGTATAATGAACCGTGGCTAACGTTGTGGAATTATCAGTACAGTTTAAGGTATACAGGTTGATGAATTTCAGATAGGAATAATTATTTGTATTGGCGTTTGTCTCATGTTTTGTATTGTATGGAGCCAAGTATTAATATTCTGCTAGGACATGCTTACTGAGGAATAAACAAACTTGAAACAAGAACAACAACACAGTTTCCTGATGTGTGGTCATTACATGCTTAGAGGAGATGTTCCTGTAGTACAAACTAGTTTAGGAACATTTGAGAACCACTGATGATTTGGGGTCCTTGGAAGTAGGGGAAATATGGACTATCAAGCCACGCTCACATAGGTATCTGATTCGCTCGGTACAAGCCCTATTGTGTGTAATAAGACAGATTTTCTAGTGGCAGCGGTGGGATTCTGGATAGCCTTTGGATATTTATTTTTTATTTGGTTGTGTTTTTATTATAAACTATAGTCAGGTTTTTCGACATGGCAACGGGTAGTAAAACGCGTAGTCCACGAAGTTCTCTTCGCCTCGCAAATTTATTGCATGAAATAATATCTACTTCTTTATGATAATTTCCATGTAAATGTTATTAAATACAGGTCTTTATTAGTCGATGCTTTTGTAGTATGATATGATTTGGTGGTGGAGTAGAGTATATTTTAACAATTGATGGTATTTCTGATTTCTAAAGGTGGGTGCGTGAAAAATAGAATTGTTCTCTCGACCAGACACGAGTTAAGTGGATCTTCATTATCAGTTATCAGAAAATACGTGATTAAAGTCCCATAATCTCTCAGGGGTGGCCAAACTTTATTTATAAAGTGTTTCTTCCATTCACTTATCGTGTTTTGTTAGCAAAAGAAGAACCTTACGAATATGTTGTGGCTTATCTCCACCCAGGCTCTGTCTTCCCAAAAGCTGAAAACATGACATTATTTCTACTAAATTTCTAAAACTGTAGAGTTTTGAAAGAGCTCTAATCTAGTGATATATTTGTTAATGGCAATCATTAAATGGCCAAACTGATGAGATAATAATAGTCGTTTTGTGTTGAAACAGACAAATGAAAGAACTGAAATTATATTTATTATAAATCTATGGTCTGGTTAGTATAATGGCCATTGGTGTCAACACAGGAAGCACTCTTGTCGATACGCCAGTATTTCTGACTATCCAGAAGCGACTCTACCGAGAAGAATCGACATTGACATTATAGTACATGCATTGTGTGCCAGGATGAAGATTTAGGTTTCGCGACTAATAAGGAGGTGACATTTGACGTCGAGAGTTCTGAAAGTTATGATGGAAACAAATCCCAAACTCCTGAGAGGGTGAACATTTCATCAACCAATACTGTAACGTGTCTATGCTCTTAAAACAAGCAAAATAAAAGAGTGAAAGACAACAAGCTTTCTAAAATTTATCACATAAATTATTTTCCTAAAATACATAGATAAAATTAGAAAAAATTACATACGTTATTGAGAATTAAATCCCAAAATAAACCAAATAATTACAGATTCAAGTCCTGAGAATTTAAAGTCCTGAATAAAACTCGGTACAAGTCCCGAAGAAATCCAAAAATAAAGTCGACGACTTGTCTATTATAGCTTATGGAGTGCTAATATGTCAACAGTCTTTTGTTGAATCACAGAAATATAATTCCAGGTTTGAATTCAGTATAAATTCCAATGAATGTCTCTATCCATGAATTTTATCAGAGCACTTTTTTATTTCCAGAGAAAATAATCACTAAAATTCAATAATTTGAACAAAAACAATTCTTGGCCAATACTACTGGTCACAACATGTAATACAACGTGTTAAAGCACGAATGACTTAGTCCTCACACTCACAAGATTATATCGTTCTCTATTTGACCTCAGGTCACAATTAGCATTCTCTAAGAAAAATCATCACTTAATGGAAAATAGTCTTCTAGAATTATCCTGATGTTTACAAAATCAAACAATCATTTATTTAATTCACTTTGGAAAGTCCTAAACCCTGGCCCAATTACACATATTTACTTCTATTAGTAAAGATTTTGATAGTAAGCCCATACATATAGATAATTATTTAGTTATGTATCAGTTGTTTACAATGAATAAAATAAAAACGTCCATCAGATCAAACAGAAATGAACTCAATTTTGGACAAGGGCTAGTCCAGCATACCATATTATATTATTATAGCCTGTAATGAATTAAAAAATTGAAACTAACAAACAAACAATTAAATTAAATATATATAACACTTCCCGTCATAAAGAAAAATAAAGATTTACGCAATAAAGCTTTCTTTTTACTATAACTCAAATATACATGCGGAAAAAAAACAACATAAGATGAAATCTTATTAATGACGCAAAGTATACATGAAACAATATATTTATATACACCTGAAAGTGCGTCTGCTATTAGATCGTATTTTCCCTTGATGTGCCTGATGTCAATATTATATTCCTGCTGCATCAACCTCCTCCTTAATAATCACTCATTTTTGTTTTTCATCTTGCCAATGAAAGTAAGGGGGCTGTGATCACTAAACACAATAATAGGAGAAGAAGCTGAACTAATGTAGACTTCAAAGTCTTGTAATGTCAATATCGAAGCCAAAACTTCCTTCTCGATTGTGTATTAATTTCTCTGGTACTTATTTAATTTCTTAGAAACATAGCACACTGGATGATCTACACCATTTTTGTCTCCTTGAATCAATACTGCTCCAACCCCAACATCACTTGCATCAACAGACAGTTTAAATGATAAACTGAAATTTGAGCTGTAAGAACTGGTGCACTCTTAAGTATGGTCTTTAACTTATCAAAAGCCTCCTGACATTCTTCAGAGCAATCCAATTTGGTTTTCGTGCTCAATAAATGTGTCAGTGGCTCAGCAATTATAGAAAAATTGGAACAATATTTCCGATAGTATCCATCCATATCCAAAAATTGCAACAGTTGCTTTTTCCTGACAGGCACAGGGAATTCAGAGATAGCCTTGGCCTTAGCATCTATAGGTTTAACTTGTCCATGTCCCACGATATGTTCTAGAAATATCACACAAGCACGGCAAAACTAACGTTTACATAAATTAATTGTCAAATTTGCATCTGTGAGTCTGTCAAAGAATTTCCAAATTGTCACTCAATGATCTTTCCAGGTGTAGTTGTAGATAATGAGATCATCGATGTAAGCATCACGATTATCTAAACCAGATGTAATCATGTTCATTAAACGCTGAAAAGTACTAGGCAAACCTTTCATCCCAAACGGCATCATTTTATATTGATAAAGTTCATCTGGAGTCACAAATGCCGAAATTTCCTTTGCCGTTTCCATGAGTGGAATTTGCCAAAATTCGTTCAGAAGGTCAAATTTGGTGACATACTTTGCATTTCCAAGTTATTAATACAGTCATCAATTCTTGGTAATGGAAATGAACCTGTTTTAGTCTCCCAATGCACCTTTCTATAATCAGTGCACATGAGGAAAGTATTATCTGGTTTCGGAACAAGTATACATGGTAAGCTCCAGTCACTTTTACTTGGTTCTATATAATCACTCTCCAGCAATTACTGAATTTCTTTTTTTAAGCATCCTCTTTGAAAGGGTTCATCCTGTACAGGTGTTGTTTCACAGGTGTGGAATTTACAATTTCAACGTCATGGTAGTTTTTATTTGTTCGTATAGAAACATCTAGAAAAGAGTGCTTACATTCAAGTAACAACTGCTTTAGTTCATTCGTTTCTTGTTGCTGCAAATGTGAAAATTTATTGTCCAAATTATTCATAATTTCTGAATTCCGAAGATTTGTTACTCCAAAATCAATTGAGTCCGATTGCATTCCATCGGTTAAATCTTCATTTTGTGGGACAGGTACAACTAAATTAATTGCATGATTAACCTGGCTACCTCTATCAACATACTGGTACTCCTTTAATTTATTTACATCCCATGAGTGCGATTATTGTAATTTGACTCATTCATTTTCTTCTTAACTTTGTAAGGATCATAATACATAATTTGAAGAAAATTTTGAAGAATTAGCAAGAGACACCGAACCCCATCACCAGGCTGAAAAATTCTCTCCATTATAGCTCTGTTATACCTTCATTTCATTTTTAACTTGAACTCCTGGATGCCAAATTCAACCATAACTGGCTGGAAAATCCCAGACATAAAATTTGGCCTTTGATCACATTGGACAGATTTAGGAAGGCCAAACGGAGTAAAAAAAAAAAAAAAAAAAAAAATTATCAAATCTTTTACTAATGTTTTAGTTTTGATATTCCTCAAAGGGATTGCTTCTGGGAATCTTGTTGATGCACACCGTATGGTCAACTATTATTGGTTATTTGACTTGGTCCTAAGTAAGGGACCGACACACTCTACCATTATTGTGCTAAATGGTTCGTCAAATGCAGGAAGTGGTTGCAGATGAGTCTTAGGTATCGTCTGATTGGGTTTTCCTACCATGTGACAAGAGTGACCATTGGCACTCCATAAGCTAGAACAGACATGTTGTCGCCCTCGGTTCTGGATTCCTTAGGGACGTGTACTGAGTTTTATTCAAAACTTTAAATTATTAGACCTTTTGTCTGTAATTCTTGGATATTTTGGGATTTAATCCTCAATACCGTAACTTCTTTTTTTTTTTCTCATTTTCACTCTTTATTCCAGGGAAATAAATTATTTGATAAATTTTACAAAGTTTATTTTCTTTCACTCTTTTATGTTACTTATTTTAAGAGCATAGACTCGTAACATAAAATTGGCCTCTCGTCCTTGGGATACGAATTTTGATTCGCTGTCATGCATGAGCTGGTTCTCAACATTAGATTTCATGTCGCTGTACTGGCAAGTGTAACACGATCACGGCTGACAGACCTAAGACAGCATTAGCGACAAGATAAGTAAATGTTGTAATGAAGTGGCCCACCCTAAAATTAGTTACTGCAGTGCGTAGTTTCCTTGGGTTTATGTTGTTATTATCGGTGCATCTTAGGTCCCTTTGCTGAAATTAAGGTTCCCTTGCACCAGAATATTATATGGAATGCCGTTTTTCGCTGCATAGACGAATATCAGACGGCATTCGAAGAGTTACGTAAAGCACATACCACAGAACCAGTGTTGCTTGTACCCGACTTTAATGTTCGCGTCATATCAAATACAAATGCGAATACTGAACAACAGATGCAGTCCTTTCCCAGAATATTGACGGAAGTCGGTGCCTGGACAAGACGGAACGCTAGTATTGTTTTTCTCGTCGAGAGTTGTGTATAGTCGCATATTGTATCCGGTATTGCAAGAACTTTCTTTATAGCAGTAGTTCTGAGTGCGTAATGATTACGCAGAATGATATCGGGGTAGAAACCTTGCAATTGGCCCGTTGGTTGGAATCGGTATCATTATTATTATGATAGAGCAGCACTCTGAGACTCGAAATGCCAATACAGATGAGTTAAGCCATTTGCCCTGCAAAAGGTTACGAATACTTAGCGAATGTATTGTGTAGTTCTCCACTATATTGCTGGACAGGGGAGGATGTTTCTGAGAGGTGCTGAGACAAGACAAAGCTTTGAAGCCCGTGATCGATTGGATTGAAGCTCAGCAGCTTTCATCTTGGGCAGAACAATCTGGAGACGGTGGTGAAACATATGCCAAAAGAGGAGAATACACTTACTGGGAATGTCCAAGGAGATGCTCGTGAGAGTTTGGCTTGATCATTGTGGCAAGATAGTTAAACGTTTTATTCTTGCACTGTAACGTCACTAACGGCCTGGTATGAGGGATGATATTGGAAAGTATGCTACGTTTTCGCACTGCGCATTAACCCCAATCAGAAACGCCAATCGAAACTTCGGGGCATACCTTCTAGTGGCTCTCGATATTGTATGACCGCGTACAAAGACGGGGAAGGGAAACGCATACATTCGTGAGTGGAGATTATTTCATCGAGTGGATTGGGGCGGTGTCTTTGCCTATTGGCAATTTTGTTTGTTGATTTGGCGTGCCTCGGATGGTGATGTGTGATTAAGGCCGACAGTTTTGAAGTGCTATATTTCAAGAACTTTATATGATGTTAGGAGATGGAATCGTCTCCCTATCGTCTGCAATGAATCAAAAACTGGGACAAGTACCTAGCTTATTCGAGGATGGCCTATCATTCATCTAAACGTACTTCTTTCGAATTCACCCCGAACAAGCTGATACTGAGTCATGACATGAATCTTTCAGCGGATATTTTGATTGGCAAAACGTCACATGAGGCCCTGAAAATTTGTCTCAGTTCGTGTTACAGTATAAGAAGGCAATGTGGGCATCCTATGAAGCAATTAGGAATCGTTATTCGGCATCAAAAAGGCTATATATGTTCATGGTCAGTATTTCAGTAATGTGAGCTTGTTGGGTTTCACCATACTTTGAGAAATAGAGAGAAATTACCAAAGCTGCAGGTCACGTGAACTGAGCTTTAAAAAACAACGGCAGTCACGTACCTCTTCACAAGAAAAGATCATATGGAGACTCAGGTTGTGCATTTGAATCGAATGAATGTATACTTGGTACGACCTGAGAGAACACATGAACCTACCGAATGCCAGGAGGAGTCGCTTGACGGCAGGTAGGCAGGGTGGGCCTGTTCTTTTAACCTGTTAGGGACCTGTTTTGTTCAGGTTTTCCTCCCGTGTATTTCGAAATTTGTTGGGTACCAGCATAGCACCGGTAATAGTCTACTACGGTTTTGTTATGTCTAGATAGAATACTCAGCTGGTAAAGATCAGTCGGTATTGGAGAATCGCTGACAAAAAGCTCATAGTACACAAAATCAGTTAGAAGCACCGATCGATGAGCCATTGCAATGTCATGTTTAGAACTGGCTTGTTTGTTCTTTGGAACCGCCTGTACTGCATATTGTCGATTATATGTAATGACCTTTTCGATATTATTCGGACTGTGTAAGAATAATTGGCATTGTTTATGGGCTGATGAAAAAGCAAAGGATGTAACTTCAGCCATTATTGATCTCCTGCCTCAGTACATATTTCTCGGTAGAGCTGAATTGGAATCTCGCGCTTGTCTTGGAAAAGCCAACGCTTTCATAATATGTAGCAAATCTAATGATAAAAAACTAAAGATTATGTATCAAAGGTGGGTTAATTACCCGTTTTTACTAATTCTGAAATTATGAGATTTACAAGAGTGGATTTTTTACGCATGGAACGTAAAGTGTGTTTACCTTGCACTGTGTAAGTTCCGAACCGTATCGCTAGCCCATACTGAAAGATGCCGTTGACATTCATTTTCTGAAACATATAAGTGTTCGTTGACTATATACTAAACCTATACAATTTAAATATATACCACTTTCTGGAACAGTTTGCATGACAATGATCAACCGCTTACGACAACGCTTTGTATTATATATACAAGATACATTTCGCTATTTTTCTGTCTCTGCTTTCTCTCTGTATATGTTGTTTTAATGATACTCATTTCATCTGGTACGGCTAAACACAAAATCTAAACTAAATTTTCGTATTAGAGTTCTTGCTCTATATACAAGTACAAACAGCAAATAAATATTAAATACGAAATGTGTTGAATGCATACTATTATCATTTAAATATGGTAAGGCTTGGATTACCTACGTAGATTGTCTAACGAGTAATGGGTTTTACTGAGTTTTTCAGTAAAGTATTAGTTGTATATCTGTCAAAGATACCACTTGTTTAAGAGCTACATTATTGATCTGTTTTAGTTCTTTAGAATTCTATTAATATGTGCTTACGAAAACTAGAGGGTTGAATGCATTTGGCACTATATGCATATTCTTCGTTAAGTAGAATTATTTATTAATAATAATGTCAAAGCAATTATTCCTATGTAGATAGTTAAATTGAAATATAAACTGAAACAAGTAGGTTAACATGGTATATACATTATATAACTCAATGCAACTGAGGGATATGCACAAGGTAATTACGGCCATGTATCTCATCATGTTTGCTGATGTGCACATCGTGGTCAGTGTCAGAGACAACGGAAGGGGGGGGGGGCAACCGGGGATATACTTTTTAATTTTATGAAAGAAAAATTTTGTTTGAACAAGAACTAGGAGAAGCACGGGTGTTTCTTACCCAAGGGCCTCTATGATCGCTCTCTACGCCCTGGTCAGTGTTGTAGCAGAAATGGATATTAGTAAATAGCCCCACGTAGCTGTTATTTCTTTAGCATGTCAGCTAACTAGAGCAACAAATGCTAGATTCAGATCGTTGTAAAATATGATTGTGAAAGTACGACAAATAATTGAAGGCATGCCTCAATTCATGCTGCATTAGAACCGAAATCGAAAGTGGCTTCTTACGTTTAACATTTCACAAACTCAGAATATTACTATATAAAAAACAGTAACACGTTCATAAACCAATGATACTTACTTCAAAAAACCAGTTAATAAGATGTCAGTAATACATTCATCTTCCAACTGAAAAGAAAATTCAGGGGTTTCCCAAATGTAACGGATAGTATTTTTAATAGTCTGTTTCATAAATGCTGTCCTTTATGTGTGTGTGTGTGTGTGTGTGTGTGTGTGTGTGTGTGTGTGTGTGTGTGTGTGTGTTGATAGTAACGACATGTACATTCTACAAGGAAAGAATGACATTTGGAACGATCATTTTATGGATTTGTCGTTTCAGTTTAATTTTCCCGTCTAGCACACAACTAATCAAAATATTACATTTTCATGTTCTATTATTCGCTCTTCTGCTATTCTTCATGACTTGTTCAAACTGAAATCTTGATAATAATAACTGAATGTTTATAAGTGATTTTTATTTCTTAGGGAAATACCTCAAGCGAATTCAGATATCTTATTTCACGCCTAAATAAGATAAATTTTAATTGCATTCTGCAAACTACTTGTACAGGATCGATTTTAATGATACAAATTTAATATCCAAATTGTCATTCCTAAATTTCGCCTGTACAAGAAAACAGTCTGGCTTAGGATATTAATTATAATGTCATTGATTTCAAAATTTTCGGCAAAACAGAGTTTCATAAAACAAGATGAAAATAAAATAAGGCATTATTGCTTGCGAAGGGATTTCTATATATCTTTATTTAAGTAATATTAGTAAAACTGTCAGTCAAAGTGTGAAAACAATACTTCATTTTATCTAAGCCTTGCGTATGTATGTATGTATCTATGTATGTATGTATGTATGTTCTTAGAAAATGTTTGTTCAGTAACATAGCATGCATTACCTCTGATACAAAGTATGAATCTATGTCTCTTGGTACTCCACTGTGTATACATATGTGAACCCAGAACAATTACTGTTATTTATAGGAATAACTGTAAAGATTGTCGGGCTTGCATCAACAAAAGTGGTATAAGTGGAAATGCGAACAAGAGGTCAGCATTTATGTGGACCAAGCATGTTTACTGACATTTATGTCTGATTAAAAAAGTTATGTATCACTGTCATGTATCTTCATGTTGCTACAGAATATCGGCATTTGAACTTTTAAACAGATTGTAAACATTTTTTATTAGTGAGGATGTACTATGTGTTACATGTACTAACATTTTCAAAGATAAATATCATTAAATTTACCCTGCTGAGGCCGCCCACAACAACAGTCTTCTCTTCACGTTTACAAGCCAGGACGGCCAAAATGAGACGCTCACAATGGGCCTATACAACCGCAACCGCCCGACCCTCGGGTAAAGTATTATAAGTGGTGGCTCGAGCGTACCAGTCATAAACGTACCATGACGTGAGATCAGGGCGCGCTTTATATCATATCGACGTCTGACGTACCAAGGGTATCAAGGTAACGGTCATGGTGACATTTCGTGATCCATTGTTCGCGTATCCATGAAACTGTGGGGCAAATAGACAGGACAGCGGCCCCGACAGACACAGCTATGGAATCGCGTATTGTAAATGCAATCACGACGGCCGCTCCCAAGTAAAGGCATTCTGGTTTTTTGTGATCCAAATGATAAACGTCTGTGATGGCGTGCGACGCCTTTGCTGCTAACTTCGAATGTATTCGGGGATAGGCAGTTTTTCTTTTGACAGTTTATCCAGGTGCAAAATACACGACTGACTCCAATCCGGACGTGCCGGACACAGCCCTCCACATAGTGGCGTTCATTCCCCTCCATCTACAAGACCACCTGTCTGAAGCTCGCAGCAAAAGCAAACTGGTGTGGCGGAACTGCCAATCCAGGACGCCTCTGGTAGCTATATTCCATTATAAGCCCTCGGTCAAATTTAAAATTTCAAAAGTTGCGGTCGATTATATCAAAGTCGTTGGGGATATTAACGTGCTCTTCAACGGCAAGGATATGGCGATGTTTTATAGTGCAGTTATTTCATTGACAACCATCAGTTGGTTAATCCTGCCTCTATCACGTAGGCCTTGCCATAGCTTTTTTTTCATTTTTCCCAATACAGCAACAAGGAAGCCCGCTGCGAGCTTTTAGAGATGTTTGTAATTTACTCCCCGGACCTCCCAAATCACGTCAAAAGCTGCTTAACCTTCATCACCTTGGATAAAGGTATGCTGATCAAGGTTACTAGAGAACGATTGTGGAAGATTCAGTCTTATGCATATACAGGCGATATCTCATTTAAAAGATTTACCTAAGTCCCTAAGGGGCCCGCTACCGCGCGAAACTGCAATTGGGTGACGGACAAATCCACGCCCAAGATTCAGCACGGCGTAGACTTTAACTTTTCCCTCGCTGCTATGAAGGCAATGCATAAACTGTATCTTCTTTCAACTGTTAGTTCCACTCCCTTCTCTTGCGATTGCGGCCATTTGTCAGTCGCAGGTCAAGAAAAGTTTGAAGTGTTCGACTTACGCGACCGTGGTTACGAGCTAAATTTCCATGTTTGACCTGCTGCGTCTAGCCACCTGAAGAATTTCACGGGCATTTACATACGCTCAAGAGGCCAGTAGCATTAACCCTGATAGTTCGCAAAACCGCCTTATTCACTGATGGTCCTTCGGGCAACACCTTACAGACTGTTCTACTTAGGCTTGTATGGCCTCGAGCTGCAACCAGAGCTTGTAACTCCCTCTTCCTGCTCAGAAAAGAGTAAACGAGTCAATGTGCGGTCACACATCTATCAATGTTCTGAAAGCGCCGAGTCACAATCAGATCCGGTGCACTGTTGGATGCTACACTGTCGATAAACATCTGGTTCTTTTAAAAACAAGATGAATGAGGCCATATGCGCCATGCCTTATGACATAATCCTGTCCTCGGAGAAAGTTGAGACAGTAAGCTGATCTGCAGCGGACGTCGCCTAGTATGCCGCCAGGAGTGAATTGGCATCAATAGCTTACAGTCACCCTGTGACACTGGCGCAAACGACTTCCTCAATGTCGACCTACGCTGCCAGCCGTTCGATAAGGATCAGACCAAAGAATCTGCCAGCGTTGCCGACCTCATTTGATCCGAAAATATCTCCGCGACATGTTGACCGCCAAGAGCCAGACACATGTGAATACACAGATAATAAAGACACAGACACGTAAAAGAAACATCGCCGACCAGCACTGGTAACAATAAAATTACATCCATTGCTGACTCCATAAATCCTCAAGATACAGCGAAAAAATAAAAAAACGTTGATCATTGTACTAAAATTATGTAGACACGGGTTTAACTGTGCGCATGCAGTGTTCTTGAACTATGAACGGGAATAATGTCTTGGGTATGGGAGAGCCTATCGATCCTAAAGATGCATCAACACGATCATATGTTTGAAGCAAAGACCGTAAGAACGATGGCTCAGATAGGGCTACGATTAGTGATGTGATCTTAGGTACGTTTTGGAGCGGAGTTAGGCCTTGTAAAATTGTAATTCTAATTATATTTACAATAATGATCAAGTGCGTTTCTTTCTTTCAGTTCTGCAAAGGAACCGTAAGTTACAACAAACAAAAATAAAATAGTAATCCGAAGCTACATATCTATCAAAATGGAAAATGTTGATTATATTTATATGCTTTGTTCACATAGATTTGGTTTGCGTATTTTAGAAAGATTTGTTACCTCTACTTTATCATATATAATTCTTTGACATAAATACTATAACAGTTGTCTAATGTAATAAACTATTATGTCCGATTGTCCGCAAGCAAATGCCGCCTGATTAGTAGCGAGCAATATAGGCAAATAAATATTTCAACTGTCTTAGTGCTGTTATTGTTCCGTCATTTGTATAATTAATTATAATTGCATAATTTTCAAATGGTAACGTTATGTTCCAGGAAATTCTATAACATTTGGAAAATATCCCAAATCCGTGCAAACTGATAGATGGAAAGATGATTCTATCAACAGATAACTTGTCAGTATTGTAGTTAGCCATACCAACGCCATGCATGATAAAGTGTTTCTGTTTTTAGTACTAGTAGTCACGCACTTAGGCACGCGACCAGTATTTTTACCTGATTCAATGCACTTTAGGCGGGAAAGCATTGTTTCAAAAATTGATCAACATGTGTTGAGTGCACTTCCAAACCTAAATCGTTTCTAACTGTGAAATTGTTAGAAACAGCAGTCATATATGAAAATGGAACATCAGCTAATAAAATAAACCCGTACCCTGACCTACACACATATGGCTGTCAATATTCTTTACTGACCTTCTCTGAATTCATATAGGTTCCTTTACAATAAAATAAATAACTTTAAGCGTTGCAGTGTTTAGGTTCATGCAAGTACATAAGGAAATTATTACTCTTTCTGCAGATGGCTAAAGCAGAAAGCTTCCTACAAGTAATCGCATGTCCTGGCACCTATTGGCCGAACACCCTGTTGGATCCTGTCCAATTCGCACGTTGCTGTATTTATAGTAAGATTGACATCTGACGCAGTTTAAGGTTAAATTTGCTTTTGGTTTTGAGGATAACATATAAAGCGAATAGTTATAAAGCCTCAAGAAATTAAATCAGTTCAGAATCCAATAAAGCAGAAACCCATACAGACGGACGTTATCTTTAATAAAGGTTATCACGTGATACTGCTAAATAAATTTAATATGATTAGAACTTTGCTTCTTTTTATGTATAGTTACATTTAATCTCATGTTATCACAACAATATCTCATAAATGTTGATTGTGATGTAGGCATACTAAATTTGTCCAAAGGGAAACAAACAACCACGTCGAAGAAGAGCACACAAACTCTGACAGGTACTTATTACTGATGTTTATTTTAAAAATAAGTAACTGTAATTTTATCTCATTACTAATAGATCAACTATTAAATTATCCATACCGCTCCGGTAGCCTAAACGGCTGGATGCGGGATGTAATGGGTTCGAATCCTGGCAGAGTCATACCAAAGACTTATTATAAAATGGTCCTAGGAGGTGCCTCACTTGGCGCTCAGCATTAAGAAGTTAGTGTTAGTACTAATCGGTCTGGTGTCAGGACAATGTTACTGAAAGGAACATGATTCTACATGTCTGCGGTATGATGCCCTAGTTCTAGACATAATTATAAACTGCACACTGCAGACATAATAGCGATAAGACTAAAATTCTTAAAGCTACGTTAAAAGTTTAAATCACACGAGTGCGCACACATACATTTTTTCCTTAGCTGAATTCAAACAATGTGACAAGTTTGATTTGATACTGCATAACGTTTTTTTCTGTGTGTTTATCTTCAATGTAAACATGGGTATACTTAATTCCATGGATAGTGCTAACAATTTTACAAACAAGCTGACAATTAAAAGGCAAATCTTGAGATAAAACTAAAGACTACATATATTTAAGGTCGTATGTGATTCTTAAAGAAGGTATATTGTAGGTTGTATTGTGTAGCTATTATTACGTGTTCATGCTATAAATAAAATTTGTTTCACATTTCTAACAGTACAGATGGGTAAAATATATTTGAAATGTTTTCTGCTTTATTGTCGCGAAGATTTTGATTTCGAAAATTGTAATACGACGGGGATCTCTAATTAACATTTTCGTTAATTTGCATTCCTGCCCCTTTACTCAATGCTCATAACAACAGATTTTCATTCGATTACTGTTATTAAAATATCAAATACAGATAGAAAAACATTAAGTTAACGAGACACATTAGTGCGTTCCAATTCATATTTCTGTTCTTATATATAAAATATAGAAAAGTGTAATTAATGATTTTAAAGACAACACACGTTCGAATCTATTAAATTATACTTTTATTGTTAAATTATTGTTACTGGTTACATAAACCTAGCGCTATTTTAAGTCTATATCTCGTGTTGGTAACACCCATCTTGAAATAAAAAAGAAATCAATCCCTGCTAATTAATTATCTACATAAATGACTAGGGCAAGAATATTTACAATTTTTTTCTCATATGGATTGAAACTATAATGAACTCAGATAAACGCGAACAATAGAACCATAACATACGTGTTTACTGTAAGAACGTGCTCACAAATCTTTAACATTTTGAAAATCTCTAATGAAAATTAATCAACCACAAGGAAAAGTACATATATAAACACTGGGAGAAAATGTAAATATGGGCACAAACAGACGAAGCCACGTGTACATCGTCATCGAATTTGGGACAAGTTCCAAAGCTATGATCAGTAGATGCAAACACATGCATATTCTTATGTGCCGTTCAACCTACAAACCACATCTGTTCGATATCACGTATGTTATAAGGGTATGTAGTGGCAACAGGAAGACGAAATTTGCATAACTGGTAACAATGGTGGGAATATGGATAAATGTTTTGTGCACTCACGGAACGAAAACTTCTATTTGCAAAGACCTAACTTAATATGCAGTTCTTAGGAATACTAGGGCACTCTTACGACTTGAATTTCAGAATGTCTATAGATTAAAAATAGACCAAGATTGCACAACCATGGCAAAACAAGTGTTAATATATAAACAAGCAATGATGTTGGACCGACCTAAATACCACACTGATTTCATATTCTCATACTGCAGACTTGATTTGTCTATTCCTTTCGATATCAATGTTGCCTAAAGTTTTCAGGTAAGAAAATGCGATGCATGTCTCTGCTAAACAAAGAGGACTTTCTGCATCAAAGTGGTGATCAAACTAGAAACTCCAAGTCACATACCTGACAGCAAGTATGTTGATGAGTAGTCTTCGTTTCCATAATGTGAAAAACATGGTAATGGTAGAAAAATTCGACAATTGTAACAAAGGATATGTCATGAAAAAAGAACATATACTGAGATTTAAAGAATGACATGAGAACTTACGTGTAAAGTGGCTCATCTTTAACTTAATAACGCAAAGGTGAACAAATATATATCCTAAATAATTAATCTCATAAAGTTAAATAAAGCTGACTGTTATATCTGAATGTGTAACTATATGATATTTTTATTGGCGATCTGAATAAGCATTTGAAAATTAGTAATATGAAGCATTCATGGTAAAATCAAAGATAAATCAAACAGGCTTGATCAATTCATTACACTGCAAGGGCACTTATTTACATGCATTGTTTATAATGTTACTGAATATTGCACTTAACAGTTGCAGCTGTCCGCTCAAATTATTATAGTTTGGTCCTTTTCATGACATTATGGCTTTAAGATGAAATGGGGCAAAGAGAAAGGAAACGTAATCTACAATCCAAAACTGATATAAGCTAATTAAATTGTCATTTTATGAATTACAATATGGGTGTATGAGAGCTTGCAAAGATGCCGACAGTCACCAAAAATGATTGAAGATAGTTTGATCATGTGCAGGTAGGACCCTTCACCAAAGCTGATAACATTTACTACGCAGAAATAGATTTATTTTAATTATTGAAATCTTGGACTCAGATTAAACTCATGAAGCGATTGATGATAAACCGTTCAATAAATTCTTGCCGAACAAAAAACCAGCATGACTTGGCCGAGAGATTACTAGAAATATATACGTACCTACCTATGCACCTATGCACAAATATCTTCCAGGTTTCGTTCAACTCAGTGCATCCATTCATCCATGCATCCACATACAGGGTACATATATACCTATATCACGACTTTAAAACACAGTCTAAAACTAAAGACATATGGAATTTATTACATGTCCTTTCCGATAAACTCCACCAATGTAGAGGACGCATATGTACTTTACACTTTGCTTATACTCATCACTCACACCCTAAATTCTGTAGATATACTTCTAATATATGAAAACGTAACAAACGTAGCTTTTGATATATACACAATAAACTAATATAGTTCTATCAGCAACGTCAAATAGAAAAACAGAAACAATATAACTTCAAAGGATGGATTTTGTTCATAAGAATATATATTGGTATCAAAGAATGTCGAAGTGTACATTATTAAGCATTACTTTGTCCTACCTTAACTCCATATTTAAAACATCAAAATTAACTTATCTATTAGTATTGTTTCACATACTATGCATTTAATTTATTTTGTTATTCTAGTCTTTTATTACCATTGTAACATTCTGGCCAGGGTCGATAGCAATTTTTCGCTAGATCGTTCACCATATTTATAAATAAATAAATCAGTACATTCTAGCATAGATATAGGAATCCAAACATGAAATTATTAACTTCAGGAAAACCATTTGTACAGCAAACAGACCTGAATTAAGAGTTACTAAGGAAAGCAGATATGAATGATAGCACACACACACACACACACACACACACACACACAGATATATATATATATATATATATATATATGTGTGTGTGTGTGTGTGTGTGTGTGTGTGTGTGTGACAAATCCTTGTTAATAATGAAAATATGCCCATATCTACAATATGATATTGACATGACATCAAGAAATATTGGGTCTCATTTATTAAAACGTATATTCGATAATTTGTATATAATGATATATCACATTTGATCCTGCTTCACGTATTCTCCATACGCTTCTCCCAGCAAAAATCGTGTGTAATGTTCATAAGTATGGGATGATTTGTGAATTTCGTTCTTTTTGTACTCATATCCATATTCTTCAATGACGAGGTTCTCCATATGACCGCCTAGCACTCCAATGAGTATATTTAAAACAAACTTTCTTGTAAACAAACCACTAAACGGGAGCTTAAATCATGTTAATTTGTTCTCGTGAAATGACATCATTTTCAGAGTTGTTGGCGTTGTGTTTTCTACGACGAAAATACCATAAAATTACAGTAATAACTGTAAGTGGCAGAAACCCACATATCAATCCTATTTCCAATTTACTCGCCCCTTGTTGGTCACAGGGTGAAGAGTTTTCACCTACAGCAAACTGTAGAGCTTTCCCTTCCCTGAATCCCGAGCATTGCTCCGGCAAAACTGTCATGTGGAAAGAGAAATATATGAGAAATTCTTTTATTTCGATAATGATTATAGCTTTTGGAATGCATAAATCTGGCAAAGTGTATGACGAGACATAAAACTAGTACTAAAGAGACTATATTCTTCACTTCAATAGATCTATCAGACTGATCAGACCTGTATCTCCAAATAGGGTGCGTCTATTATTTTTAGTCTATTTTACCTGTACATTAATAACAATCAAACGAGAAAAAAGAGGAGAAAACGCTTGATCTCAAGTTTTGAGAGACAAACGTATTTTTCAAAACAGAACGTTAACATCAAAGGACGTGTGTGCCTTGTTATGGAAATGCTTGTATTTAAAATTTATCACTTTAATCAGATTTTACTGTTGGTTGCCCGAGATGGTTATGAGCAATAGCACGTACATAGTACTCTTCTCTCTTAACTAGCAGAAGAATTTGATTTCATCAGTGCATACATTACTTAATTCCATTCTTGTAAAACGTTTGGAACACTGTTCCATCTCTGTGTACCACCTATACAACACAATTATAGAAGACTTGCAAATTTATTTTGACACAAATGTGTCAAAGAATGATAATTGTCTTGTTTGTTTGTTGTTTTCTTCAATTTGTTTGAATAACTAAGTAATTTCAATTTCAGCCCCTTTATTCACCCGGCAGATAGATTGGGTGACATGGTAAGTATTGGTGATGGCTGTCCTTACGAAGAATGACAACATTGTAGTGGCGAGACTTCGTTTATGAGCTGTTATAGACCTGTTTGTTGAGAAGCATTACCTCCAGTGTTACTGGGTATCAGCATATCATAGATTAAAGTCTACTGTGTTTTCATCATGCATAGACAGAATAATCAGCTATTAAAGATCGTAGTTTTTTGGGGAATCTCTGAAAGATTGCTAATAGTACACGAAAAGCAGCTAGACGCACTGATAGATGAACCGTTGCAACGTCTTGTTTATACCTAGTTTGTTTGTGCTCTGGAGGCGTTAGAAAATAATATCGTAAATTATATCTAATCACCTGTTTTATATTATTCATACTGCGTAAGCATAATTGGTGTTGTTTATATGCTGATTTAAGGACATATAATGAAACTTCAGCCATTATTGCCTCCTGCAAAAGTACGGAATTCTCTGTAGTCCTCACAAATTTCAACGTCATGTTTCCAGCACATTTAAAATATGTAGCGACTCTAATTATAAAAATACTAAAGATAATTGATCCAAGGTAGGTAAATGACATTCCATTAAGCATTTTAAGACTATGAGTTACAACAGTGGATATTTAAGCAAGAAATGAATGGTGCGTGTAACTTGCACAGTGTAAGTTCCACATCCAATAGCTAGTACCAATAGCAAAATACAACCTCTGTTGACAGTCATCGTCTGAAAAAATAGAATTGGTAGGTAACAATACGTGTCAAATATAATATAATTATAAAGTTTGAATAATAATAGAGCACTTACTTTAACAATTATTTGTAACATGTACGCAATACTCTTCTCTCTCACTCTCTATCTCACCCTCATATAAATTACAGTGACGTATTAGAGGTCCTGCGATATATGCAAGTTATAAGCGGCAATAATATTACAATAAGAACTGTGTTGAGTTCATACTATTATCATTTAAATATGGTAAGGCTTTTATTACCTACGTAGAATGTCTAGCGAGCAGTGCATTTTTGAAGATATATCCGTCAAATATACCAATTGCCTAAGAGCTACGTTACTGATCTCTTTTAATTGTTTTAGACTTCTATTAAAATGTGCTTAAGATTACTAGAGGGTTGAATGAGTTTGGCACCATGTACGTAATCTTGTTTAAGTATACTGAGTTATTGATAATAATGTCCAAGCTACAATTATTATACGGATAGTTAAAGTGAAAAAGAGCACAAATTGAAACAAGTAGGTAAACATGGCTTGTAAATTCTAGAATCCAATGTTACTAAACGATATGCACAACGCAATTATATGTATATCATTATGTTTGCTAATGTGTACATCGCGGTTGGTGTTTTATCAGAAATGGGAAGTACTAAATAGCCCCACTTAGATGTCGTTTCTTTAATATGCACGTCAGCAAATTAGTGCAAGTTTGTGCTACTGTCGCGAGACCGCTTTCACTGTTACTCCTTGATATTACCATAACCATTACAATTCACTTCGTTCGGATTAGTATTCAGTCCAACAGGCTTGCACATAATAAACAGCGTGAATAATATACCAGTACGACTGTTTGATACTATCCGGCTGTCAGAGATCTCGACAATGTCGCCAGTTTAAACGTATATTGCCCTTCTATCAAGAATCGATTGTACATATACATATACCAGTGCTATATAATGGGTTTCTAAAAATGCGATAGTACTTCGTACGTACTCGACACTCGGGTTCTGCCGAAATTCTCGAGACCATAAATAAAAATAAATCTCTGAACTGATGCATAATTTTCTGCAAAACTTCACGCTCAGATTTGAAAAGTGTAATTAAAATAAACGTTATCTTTCAAAACAGTTAGCTCTTGTTATCGACGTAGAATATCGTTGATGTATATTTAATAATTTAAATACATCTAATTTATAAATTAAATTTCCTCTTCTATTTCTATTTTTATTTCCAAAACAATTTCTCTTTCTCAATGGATATGTCCCTGTCTATATACGTGATGAATCATTTTATTCAATAAATGTGAGATTATGCTATCTTTATGCTGTAGACCTCGTTGTAATGTCGAATTTTTTCTTGGCACACAAGTTGACTTTACAACACAGGTATAATGTGCATAGAAATTTTACATACAGTATGAAATCAAAACAAATTGCAAATTGGTAGAGAGCTTACATGCACTGCAGGGAACGTGCTCATTTGAAACGTGGAAATAATTAACTCATAGCAGTAGTAACGAAAAGAGAGATGAGAAAACATAGATTAATATGCTTTCTTCTGATTAGCAACATTATGATGCAATCGTTATCGTTATCACATTTTGTTGGTTCTAAGGAAGTATTTTGCATTAGTCTAGTGAAGCAGTAGACATGGATCCAAAGTTGCTGACCATTACGTTCTGTACCATATCTATTGGTCTAAACTCAATACTTATGTAAACTGTTTCTAAGATAGATAAATATTGGATAGAAGGTTCATAAATCTGCTATCGAGCATCATATAATGCTTGCAACAACCAAAAAGGAATAACATATTAAATGAAATATTAATTTAAATACATTTAATTTATAGATTATAGTTTTATTTCCAAAACTAATTCTCTTTGTCCATGTATATTGTATTAATTTAATTAATATATAATTTAATTTATTAAATTCAATTATAATTAAATACTTTTTGAAATAACTATGCTGGAAATTTTCCTTGATTCAGAACCTGAAAGCTAGGCAACATAACTGAAAAATGCAGTACACTACGTTTGAGAAATGCAAACACTGACTGAATTCTATACGCATACACATCCTAGTCATAAAATCCATAAATAAACGCATGAGATCAAACCAGAGGAACGATGAGTGTGTATAAATCATTTCTCTGATAGACCTGGTTTACATAGTGACTTAATATATATTATGACTTGTCATCGACCTTATGTAGAATACATATGTTGTATGGTGATAAAATCATTGCTGTTTTTCAAAGAAAGAAGTCCTTTTTTCCTTATGATCTTGCGTTGCTAAACATAGCCTAGATTAACTGAAAGATCAAACTGCCGATAGAAAAGACACGTGAATGTAACAGTTTAGTTATCTTTCATATATTTAAAAGTCTTCCAGAAATTATCCCAACCGAATTCCCGCATTCTTTCAACTTTATCTGTAACTTTTATTTCAAGTATATGATTAATTTTATTTTTATAGTTTGTTCTCAAACAATTGACATAAAAAATAAATATTTGGTAAGTGAGGAGGTAATATTGCCAGTTGGGAATGAACTACAAGGACGTTTTAGTCGACATATAGTTTAACATGTATGGGGTTGGAAATTGTTGTAGAGAACAGTGCGAACTGCGAATGATAGACAAAGAAATGTTAACAGACATATGATTTCATATGGATGGTCTTTGAAATTGTTGTAGAAAACAAAGCGTACTGGGAATAATCTACAAGGAAATTTTAATAGACATATGATTTAATATGGATGGTCTTTAAAATAGTTGTACAGCCGCGCACTTGTATAACATTTTTAGTAGTTAACCTTAAACAATATCTGTAAAGGAATTTTGATATTTAAATAAACATTATAATGATATAAAAGAATGTAATAAAATAAGCACTTGATTGGAAGAATATTCTTATTTTAATGCGGAAGTTAGTCAGTTAAAATATTGTTACGTGTAGGCTCGGACAAAGGTAACAAAAGAAAAGAGTGAAGTCAACAAGCTTTGTAAATTTAACAAAATAATTTATTTCCCTCGAAAACGAAATAAAAATATGAAATAGGACTTACGCTTTGTGAATATAATCCAAACATTAATCCTACAATTGAAAAATATAAGTCCTATCACTAAACAGTTCTAACTGAATCCAGGTTCGAATCTCTATGAAGTTCCAATATGGAAGGCGATGACGTCAGATGAAGTCTTTGTACTGATGGCAACAATTCCTCGTTGAATAACTATTTAAAATGTTCCTGTTTAAAATTCCAGAATAAATTTCCACTGAATATCTTTGTCCAAGTATTTGGTTGAAGTAGAATATTGCCCAGGGTGAATAAATTATTTTAAATACGACAATCAACTCAAATGGCAACAACAATAAAAACCTCTTGAGCCCTCAAGGTTTAAAATACGACTGGATAGATCTACTAACAAATGGCTGTTTTAAGCCGCGATTTTATATCACACGGTGGCTCACGTGACTGGTCTCGTGATCACTAAATTGAGCAGCGCAATACAAAAATATGCTATTTTACACGTACGCTAGAAAGAACTTAAGGAATCTTACTATGAGATTCAATAAAAAAGTTGTTTACAAATTATAGCTATCACGCAAGCAGAACATGACCTTGATAATGACCAATCGCTTTCACTCCATGTTTACAAAATCTATGAACCAAAGTGAGCTAAAAATAGTGCTTAAGTCATACTTTTACGTTCTAATCAGACTGATATTTTATTTAAAAAATATCAAATCCCGTGAAAATAATCATTACAATAAAATGTAATGAAACAAAAAATAAAAAATAAAAAGAAAATAAAAACTAACACACAAGTAATTAAATTACATATACGTAAGACTTCCCCCATAGAGAAAAAAAAATGTTTATGTAATAAAGCTTTCTTTTTACCATATATAATTATACATGACATAAACTAAAAATTACATACGAAAACTTTTATAAATTATAGAAAGTGTACAATGAATAATATTTCTTCACACGGGAAAGTGCATCTGCAATCAAATTGTCTTTCCCATTGATGTGCCTGATGTCAAGATTATATTCTTGTAAAACCAAACTCCACCTTAATAATCTTTGATTTTTATTTCTCATCTTGTCGATGAAAGTAAGGGGTTTGTGATCACTAAAATACAACAACCGGAGAAGGAGCTGAGCTAATGTAAACTTCAAAATATTGTAATGCCAATATTAAAGCCAAACATTCCTTCTTGATTGTTGAGTAATTCCTTTGGTGCTTATTTAATTTCTTAGAGAAATAGCACACTGTATGATCAACACCATTTCTCTCTTCTTGAATCAATACTGCTCCAACCCCAATATCACTTGCATCAACATATAATTTAAAAGATTGATTCAAATTTGGAGCTATAAGAATCGGCCCACTTTTGAGTATGGTTTTTAACCTATCAAAAGCCTCCTGACATTTTTCAGTCCAAAGAAATTTATTTTTCTTGCTCAACAAGTTTTTCAGGGGTTCAGCAATATTAAAAAAAATTGGAACAAAATTTCCGATAGTATCCGGCCATACCCAAAATCGCATCAGTTGCTTTCTTCTGACAGGAACAGGGAAATTAGATATAGCATTGACCTTAGCATCTATAGGTTTAACTTGACCATGTCCCGCTATATGTCCTAGAAAAGTTACACAAGCACGGCAATACTCACTTTTAGATAAATTGATTGTCAAATTTGCATCAGTGAGCCTGTCGAAGAATTTCCGAATCTTGGCTAGATATTCTTTCCAGGTGTCGTTGTAGATGATGACATCATCGATGTAAGCATCACAATTATCTAGACCAGAGGTAATCATATTCATCAAGCGTTGAAAAGTACTTGGGGAACCCTTCATCCCGATCGGCATTACTTTATATTGATAGAGTCCATCTGGAGTCACAAATGTCGAAATTTCCTTTCACTCTTTCCGTTAGTGGAATTTCCCAAAATCCTTTCAGAAGTTCAAATTTGGTGACGTACTTGGCATTTCCGATTTTATCAATACAGTCATCGATTCTTGGTAATGGAAATGAATCTGTTTTGTCACACTGTTCACCTTCCTATAATCAGTGAACATAGGGAAAGTTTGATCTGGTCTCGGAACAAGTATACATGGAGAACTCGTCACTTTTCCTGGGCTCTATGAAATCGTTCTCCAGCAAATACTGAATTTCCTTTTTCAAGTATTCCTGTTTGAGAGGATTCAAAGTTCCCATGATATCCCGCTGAATCACTTAGGTCACATCGTACGACAACCCTGCAATCGCGAGTCCCAGCATCGTACTCCACTTGAGAATCATGGAAATTGAATTGTGTCTGACTAAAAGGATTCATCTTTCTCGCTTGGCGTTTGAAATGACGATGAAACATCTGTCTTGGAAGTTTCCCTTTTCATACTAGCCGTAATGAAGCCTCGCGCTTGTAAATCTTTCCATTGTATGGCTAGTTTTTGAAGTCTTCCTTTTTTCTTCCTGGACATTGGTACTACATTCTCTAAGGTACCGTCACAAATGTACCGCAGTGTGATGGGTGGAAAGGACATAGAAGGGTAAGGACGGTACGGAGACCATCGAGTATGTTCCAGAATAGCTGAATCTTTATAGATATATTGATCCATACGCAACGTCAGACCACAACTGAAACACTGTACTTCGTACCCCAATCCACTCTCGGGTCCCATGTAGGCAAATCCTGTAACATTCGGAGTATGTACTCCTTCCCTACCCTTAGGCCATTTTTTAATTGTTTCCATTCTACTGGCAGAATCGCAATAGTCAGGCAAGAAGACAGGAAAATTGTATTGTTTGAACTTGGAGTTCACAGTGGGTCTCTCAATCAATTCTTGCTGTGTCGAAATCATCCGTCATGTTGGTCGCTATCGTTTTGAAACCACTTTTTTATGCAAGTGTGTCCGTAAGGTAAAGAGAAGTGGTTGGTAAGCCCCACTTCTGGTACACGATTTGGTACAGTTTTCTAAGGGCCTACTGACGATTTGGTTTGTGGGTAAATGTACAATCTTCTGCGGTTCATAGGTGGTCACTCGAAAATGTTGATCCTCTCCAGACTGCAAGGTGCTGAAACCCAAACGTTCACCACTTGACTGATGCGATAATTTAGAGTCAATCCTGTTATTTTGCACTCAGTGTGCACTTCTCCTTGTTGGTCACTGTATTCGTAGCCGTAATTTTAGGGACCGCCACTAGCAAAACTTAGAATCTTGTCGTCGGGGTGCTGGTCCGTCCAGGCTCCTAAATGGTGTCATTCGATTTCAGGGTTACGATGACCAAGGCGCTCGTTGTAGATGCAACTGTCCGTGTCAACGTACAGCACACGATCACCTAACTGGTGTCAAACGTCGTACAATTTTAAGAGAGCATGATGACATTTAAACATTCATCGGCCTTTACAAAGTGCAGTTCTTGTTCGTAATTTACTAGGATTAAGTCTTCGCGAAGGACGTCCACGTGTTTGATGTATTTCGCTTTTTCGTGAATCATCTGGAAGGAGCGGGAAGGTTCTGTCAAATGCTCCATCTCAAAGTATTTTTCTTTGAATTTCTCTTGATCTTCGGGAGTGTGTCCCCAGGAAGGATAGCCGCTGGCTTCTTGTTTCAGTTTCAAAAAGGGATCCACGTAGTCTGCGAAAATGCCTTTCTGAGTCGTGGTGTTGTTCTGCCTTGGGAAAGTGGTAAATTTCATACACTTCTAACAATTGGTATCTCAGGTCCAGACCTTTGAATAATTCCACGCTGACCCAAGTTCCGGTCAATGCGCGTTCTTCCAGGGATTGCTGACAAGACTGGTCTGGTTGCACGTTTCGGCACAAGTACGACACAAAGAAAACATCAGTATTCCTTGGCAATGGTGAGGTAAAACAGGATGGTACAAGTCCGTGGGAGGCAAGACTTTGGATTTAATCAATCCTTCGTATTGTCGAATGTTGTCCACCTCGATGTATTTCGTCAGCGATTGTGGGTGCCCTGCGGGAAAATGACAATATTTGCACACGTAAGGATACAGTGAACAAATGTCCAAGTATTTGATTTCTTCTCCCTTCTCCTCGTCAGCGTGGTACAGAAAATGGGTGGCATTCGTAAGTCCTCCATACAAACTGTTCCGCGGGTTCAGAGGGTCCACCAACTTGTAACATTCCACGATACATTTAAAATCGGGATCGGTTTTCAAACGATGATCGTACTCGTGCTCTCGCATTTCCACCACTTGGTATCCTTGCTGTTCTAACTTTAAGCGTCTCGGACAAGTGGCCTCGTACAAGTCTTCCATGGTATGTTGTAAGAGCTGATTTTGGGTGTACCTGTGAGGGTAATCAGATTGGACATCCGTGAAATAAGCATTCGTTAAACTCGTACACGATCTTGGGGTTTCCTATGTCCCAGCCATTCACGGAATGCGTTCCGATGGTCGTTTCCTCTCCTCCATTTCGGGCGTGTTGGATTCATTTGTCTTCCTTGTCACACAAGCAATGCAACCAGTGCAGAGCTTTGACCGAGTATTGACGTTTCATACAATTGGTCGTTTGAGGGCGTATGACAGTCAGGATCTTCTAGGGCATAAATGTCTTCATTGGCTTCGGAATTGAAAAAGTGCGGAAAATAACCTTTGCCCATTTCTGTCATTCCAAATGTTTTATGCATTCGACTCAAAGGCATGACCAAGTAACTCATCGAATCCTTAAGCTGCACTTGTCCTACTTGCATGGAAATGAGCTTGGCTCTGTTCAATGTGACTTTAGGACGTTCGGTGCTTTGTTCCGTATAGTATTTCAGAAAAAATTGTCCATCGTATCCCGAGAAAATGTGAGCCATCACCATGGCATAGCGATGGCAATCTGCGTAACGTTCGATGTCCTATTGGCTCCACGTTTCGTCGATAGGTTCTATGATCCATTGGGCAAAATCGGCCAGCGTGTTAGGTCCCCGAAAGATTTTTTTACGTCCTCCAGTAATCTTGGTACAGTGATGGCAATGACTAAAGATAGGCTGTTGGATGCACTTCTCGCACGCTCGATGAGCCACACAGAAATTAGGATTGTGAATGCCGTTCTCTTGCATGCATTAGAAATTGATACAGATGAAATTGCCTTTCTTCTTGTGGTCATCTTCTTCCTCCTGTTCGGGTTGGTATTTTTGAATGAAGCATTCGTGTTCCAAGTCCAAGATTTGGTGACAAATGTGACATCGTCTCTTTCCTGAACACATGTGCGTCATGGTACTATTCCTATGTATTCCTTGTCCACAAGTCGGGCACAATCTAAGGAGTTGACAAGTACGTTTCTTCTGTGAACCTTTGGTCTTGATGTTGTTGGTAACAGGTTGGACTGACAAATGTTGGCTGACAAGTTGGGGAATGTACTCGCTTTTGTTCTTTGCCTAGGCAGGGTTCAGAGGCCAAACATCCCTGGCATTTCGATCCACAATGTTTGTGTTGCTCCCGATTGTTCTAGCCAGTCACATTTCTCACAATAATAATCGTATCCCAGGAATCCGGTGATACCGCTAATGGCATCGAAATGTTCATGGGGATAATATACGTGAATGTATTTACCGTCTTTGAAATCTTTTCCTCGAAACAACAGCGGTCCGCGCACATCTTGAGGGTGCACTTTCAAGATGTAGCTTGGAACAAAAAGGTCTTGCAACTTTTGCATTTCAGGAATCCCACAGGGTGTGTCTTTCGACCGGCGAGTTTGCTGTAACAGGAGTGTTGCTTCTTTCCGTTGTTTGGCTCGGTTCGAGTTTTGAATAGTATGCCAGGCTCTTTTCCATTCTGCCGTGTCGTTCTTGATTTAATACGTTCGCCCCACCAAGACTGCTCGGGCTATACACATCTTATGTTGAGTGATGCTAATTCGAACAATGCTGCGTTTGATGCTGCAAAGTTCGTCCTCCAATAACATCGTTTTGAATCCGGTCCCTTTGGGAAGAGAAATGTGGGCCGTGTACAGTGTTGCTATTACATCAGTGATGTGGAACTTTTCATTGGACTGCTGAACATGTTGAATCTTGTCAATGACTTTGGAAGATGTCAATTGTGATGGTCTGCTAAACTCGATCCAAACGGGGGAATTCTGACTGTTGTGATAAATGGAAAGTGGCAAGAAATCGTCTTCATTGGCTCGACATTGCCGTTTCAGTGTGGTTAACAAAGAATCCCACAAATCGGTGATGAACCTCTGTTTTCTCCAGCGGTACGTCTGACTTATAATATTTAAATTTCACCGTGTACATGTAGGCCGTAGTTCTAAATTTTCTAGAGGAGCGTTTATCCGTCTCTCGAATGTGGTAGTACTGGAGGTGGACTTTGGTTCAATGTTGACTCTGTTTGGTCTGAACTCTGGCTCACTGATGTCATCTTTAAAATCGCTGGCTGGAATTATTTGATCCAAGACGTCAGCTACTGTGCAATGCGATAGGTCACGTTTCTGCCTCTTACTTTCTTCTGCTTTCTTCTCGAAATGGTGCGATCGTTTCATCTTGATTGCAAAATGTCCAATGACTACATTTTAAAGGTCACGGTCCCCTGTATATAAATGAACGGTGAGTGTCTTCCCTATATTAAAGGTCAGTGTCTTCCCTCAAAGTACTTGTTTCACTTTCAATCCAAGCAGAATGATGGAAGAGCTAACACAGATCGAACTTCTGATCAGAGCTTTGCGAAGCGTCATCCGAAGGTCTTGTTCAGAGATGCCGACGGCCTACTCCTCCTCCTTTCGAGATAAATGTCAAGATACTTGCTATATCTGTCAGAAGGAAGAGCATTGGTCATCTGAAGTTCCACAACATCAAAGCAAGACAAGAGTTAAAAGAGACAAAATTCAAGATACCTGTCATCATTGTCAAGAGAAAGGACATTGGTCTTCAGACTGCCCTAAGAAACAACAGGAGCAGGAGAAAGAGAGGGGTTCCGAGCAGGAGAAGGAGGTACCATCCGAAAAGAAAGAACCCAGACACGCACAGAAGAAAAGAAGACGAGAAGAAAGTGATGAAGAAGAGGAAAACCTGTGACAGTGAAGAAATTCCAAAAAGGAGAGAGTGAAAAGACAAAGAAGAAGAAATAAAATCAAGGTTTTTAAAGTGACGTGTTGTGAAATTGGATTGTAAGTTCTTACAGAGAATATACGAGAAAGAGAAACGTAAATGTCTCTTGGTTTTAATTTTTATAATCATGATAAGAACCTACACTCACGCATTCTCAAACGTACATCATGGGGAAAAAGGGATTTGAGTTTTGTTGATTTTGGCAAACATTGAGTAGCCTCTTTACGAGAGAGGTGGATGACCCTGAAAAGGACGGTTAGGTGTTTCTTTTTTGTTTTGTTTTTTTGTTTATAAAAACAAATTCAGTAACTCGAAGTAATGAGCTTTAACTGCATCATCCCTTTCCCACGGCCAAGGTCTACTTGTGGACCTGATACTGTCGATGGTTTGGAAATCATTGGCGTTAGCATCTCAGGCGTCGTAGTGGGAGTGTTAATGGGATTTGAGTGTTTTGCTCGGGAAATATTTTTCTATTTGGTCGTATTAATGAAGTCTGGTACACTTATTTCAGACTCCTTAACTCATCCAAAATGTCTAAGAGTACCGTCACCGTTTGACTTTCACTGTCCTCCTTCTCTCCTATACCTTCTTTCTTCACTTCTTCCTCTTCTTCCTGTAGTTTTCTTCTTGCTCTTCTTCTTCCTCTCGCTGTTGCTGCTGAATGAGAAAGGCTTGTTTTGCTACTTTCTGCTGTTGCAAAATTTTCTCCAGTTTTTCTGTCTGTCTCTGTTTAAAATCCTCCACGTACAGTATGGAAGTAGAAAGCGGAGAAGGTGCTGCTACCGGAACAAATTCTTGTCAAGAGAGAAAATCCGCTAAATCGCAATTGAAATCGTTCTCTTCTGGAAGTAGGACTGTGGTTGTTTTAGTAGTTCTGCTGTGCCATCACTCCTCGTCTCCAAGGCCAGCGGACCCCAATTCATTGTTTTCATAGTTTCCTTCACGTTCTAACTTTGTCGCATTGATCCATTGCGCACAGACGCTAGCGCACCTATATAGGGAATGTGACCTCACAGGCAGCTCTTTACGGACTGGAAGATAGAATCCGTACTCTGACCAAACTTTGTAACGTGTGTTAAGATTGGTGAAACAACTCCATCCGTTCTTCCACTATAAATAACTGCGGTTCACCTCATTCGCTTCACCTGTTCTCGTCACAAGATATGGACTAACGTAGAAACGTCTACCCTCATATCGTCGATGCTGTTCAACCCGGACTATCTGCTGTTTCACTATAAATAACCGCGGTTCACCTCGTTCCATTCACCTGTTCTCGTCACAAGATATGGACTAACATAGAATTGTTAGCTCTCATATCGTCGATGCTATTCAACCCGGACTATCCCATGTATGTCAAATCATCATGGGCAATTACCAAGATCACAGCGACGGCCCTTTGAAAAGAAGGATCTCTGTGGAGAGACAAGGCTGTCTGAAGCGAGTTTTAATCTGCGGTCCAGATGTCAGACGAAGTTTGAGGAAGAAAAGATGATCCGTGCGATACACTCGTTGTTAACTGTATGGCGTTAACAAACATAAAGGGCCCTTTTCAGGGCCAATCGAAAAGATGCCTATATTCTCTTGCCTAAAAATATTATAGTCGATTGTACAGTTGTTTGTTTGATAGATTTATGTCGATATATCTATTTATATCTATGACTCCGTCTATGTTTCCAATCCTGTCTCTAACCACGTCACTATGTCTATATCTCTATTTGTCCCTAGTGTAGCGCGTATTCAGGTCAGCCCCTTGCAACACTATTCCGCCCGATTGAGGCCAGCCATTGTTGCCATTGTTTTCCCAGTGTCCAGTACCGTGACGTCACCCCTCTCCAATTCCAATTGTCCGTAGACAGGCCAAATACATTGTCGCTATAATTCCCTATGTTAACTTTCCCTTGTCCGTAGAGTATCCCACTCCTGTTCTTGTCCGTCCGTATAGTGCCGCGGCACTCTTTCGCATGGAAGTCCCATTGTCAATATACCGCCATCATTCACCACTAATATAATGATAAAGCGCGTTTCTTATTTGCAATTCTACACAGCAAGCGTAAGTTGCAAGAAACAAAAATAAAATAGTAATCTTCAGCTGCAAATAAATCAAAATCGAACATTTAGTTTAAGTCCCTATGTTTTGTACACATACATTTGTTTTGCGTATTTTTCGAGGTTTGTATTTTATCATATATAGTTGTTTGACCTAAATACTGTAACAGTTGTCTAATTGTATAAACAATTATGTCCGATTCTAGGAAAACATATGTTGCTTGAATAGGTACAATACAGTCAAGCATTTATTTCAGCTGAGTTAGAGCCATTATTGTTCCGTCAGTCGTATAATTAATTACCTTTACAAATATTTTTCAAAGGTAACATTATGGTTTGCGCAACGAAAGTTTAGAACGTTTGGAATCTATCCAAAACCCGTGAAACTGATAGATGGAAAGACGATTCTATCCACATCTTTGAAAATAATTAGTTTTAATTTTTCACTTATTTAAAAATAGTGGCCATATTGCAAGGCAAATTGTAATCAAGTTTCCCAACATGAAACACCTAATACTAATATGATTTCTTTTCAGCATGGGTTTGCCTGATTGAATTTTAGAAAGTCTTTGTAATAGCTTTTCTTCGCTTAAGTAAAAGCAACCTTCTTTCTGGCACGTCAGCAATATAAGAATAAATTTGGTAAAAGTTCGTGCTAAGATATTTTCTTCTTTCAAATACTTGATTGTACGGTGTTGGGGAGGAGATTGTTTACGGGTGCTCCGATTATTTATTAAGGTCAGCGATATTAAAAAACGGATCGGCAGCGTGTGAACAAATATTAAATGTCTTCATACCAAAACTCACCTCTGAAATGTATGTGCGGGCTAGTGAAACGATTATTAATAAGAAGCCGCATTTAATAATTTTGAAGGAAAGTATCATAACCGACGATGGATCCATGCTAAAGAAATAGACTCAATCGTCTTTACGGCCACGTAAGCTAATTAAAGTAACCCATATCATGACTTACACACATGTGGCTGTCAATATTCATGACTGAATTTCTTACAATTAATACAGATTCCCATAAAAAGAAATAAAAATACTTTAAGCGTTACAGAGTTTATGTTGACGCATGTACTTATGGAAATGGTTACTCCTCCTGCAGATTGCTATCTTTTGTAACCTTCACATAAGTTATCGCTTGTCATAGCACCTATTGTCCAAAAACCCTGCCGTATCCTGTCAAATTCGCATATTGCTGTAATTCTACTAAGACTGACAACTAGCTCAATTTAAGGTCACATTTGCTTTTGGTTTCCAGGATAGGATATAAAGCGAATATTTACAAAGCCTCAAGTAGTTAAATCTATTCAGAATTCAATAAATCAGCAATTAAAACAGCTATACATTATCCTTGAACACAGGTTACCATGTGATATTGCTAAATGAATTTTATGACTATAATACTGTGACGTTATAAGTATAGTTACATGTAATCTCATATTATCAGGACAATGTCTGATACATATTGTTTGTGATGCATTCATACTAAATTTGTCCAAAGAGAAACAAAACCACGTCAAGAAGAGCGCACAGACATTTTGCAGGGACGTAGTGCTGGTGCCTGTTTTAAGATATAAATAACTGTTATCTTATTTCATAATTAATAGATCAAATGATGGAAATTACAACTTACTCTATTAACTCGTCTTTTACTCAGCTGAATTCAAACAATGTGAAAAGTTTAATTGGATATGATATTTATAGTTTTTGTTTACGTGTGTTTATGTTCAACGTAAAGATCGGAATACTAAATTTCATTGATCATGCTCAAGGTAATTACAATCTGCTGACTATTGAAACGCAAATATTAAGATAAATATAAAGCATGTAGATGTTTAAGGTCCTGTATGATATTGCAGGTTAGATTTCATAATCATCATTAAGTGTGCATGCTCTAAATAAAAGAGAACTTGTTTCACAGTTCTAACTGTACAGATGGGTAAAATATATTTTAAATGGTTTCTGCATTATTGTCTTTGGTTACAATAATTTTAATACGACGGCGATCTCTAGTTTACATAATCGTTAATTTGCATTCCTGCCCTTTTGTTTACGAATTACTCAAAGCTCATCACAGCAGATTTTCAAATATTACAGCAACTAAAATATCAAACTATGAAATAGAAGAAAATTAAATTAACGAACACAGTGCGTTCGAATGAATGTTTTCTGCTCTTAAAAATAACAAAATTAATGATTTCGAAAATCAAATACATTCCAATGTATTAAAGCATATTTGTATTTTTAAAATAGTGTTACTGGTTACATAAAGTGAGATCTTTGTAATGTTATGAGCCTGTATCTCGTTTTGGGAACATCCATTTTGAAAAAAAAAAAAAAAAAAATGAATCCAAACTAATTATTTATCTACACAAATGACTGTGTTAAGAACATGTACGGCTATTTCTTACATTGATTGAAACGATAATGAAGCCGCATTACCACGAAAACTATATAAACAGAACATAACATGTTTATGGTAAAAACGTGTTCACAAATCTTAATTATTCAGAAGATCTCTAACGGAAATTCATCAATCACAAGGTTTAGCGCATATATGAATACTGGGAACAAAATATTAATATAAGCACAAACAGACGAAGCCATGCATCGTTATCGAATTTGGGACAAGGTAGAAAACAATGATCAGTAAATGCAAACAAACGCAGGTATAATCTTGTATGCGTCGAATTTTGTATAACTGGTTTCAATGGTGTGAAAGTGTATAAATTTATTGTTCATTCACAGAACGACAAAAACATATTTGCAAAGGCCTGACTCGATTTGCAGTTCATTTATCAACTAGACCACTCGTATGACTGTACATTGAGAATATCGATAGGCTAAGAGCTGACCATAATTGCATAGACCTAGCTAAAACTTGTTACTATCTACACAATCAATGAAGTTGGCCCGACCTAAGTACCACACTAATCTCGTTTTCTCATAATGCAGACTTGATTTGTTTATTCTTTGCATTCTGGAACAAAGTGGTGCTCAAAATGGAAATTCCAGAACACATATCTGATAATACGTCTGTTACTAATTGTTCTTCGTTTCCTTGATGTACAACATGTACTAAAGGTAGAACATTAGACATTCATGATCAAGAATATATGAAGAAAAATTAATACTACCTGAAATTTAAAGGATGTACTGACATGAGGTCTTGACTGTAAAAGTGTAGATCTATAGCATAATAACGCAACTGATGAACACACACACACACACATATATATGTGTTTGATCATTCATCTCATAAATTTAAATAAAGCTGACTGTTATATATGAATGAGAAACTCTGTGCCTTTATAGTTGTGATGTCAATATGCATTGAACAATTTGATGATTCATCGAAGCTTAAAGAGATAACCTGTTTACTAATAAGGAGTTTTCTACCAAAAGTTCTAATGTGTCTATGTCACAAACTTCGCCCAGAATCTCTAGAACTGTATAGTTTAATCTTTGTAAATTTGTCCACTATGCAAACCGGACGTAGTTTATAGATTGCAATTCTGCCCATGGATCTAAATGCATTAGCAGCTTTTAATTTATATAACAGACGTGCATTTATCAGCCATCTTTAATAAAAAAAAATATTTTGCATCATAGTTCGAGTGTTAATAGGTTGATGTAAATGTCTTTACTCGGATGTTCATGTTCTCCTTCTATGAAAAACAGACAGTGCTTCGGTTTTAGTTTCTTTATTGTTGATTAGTTGTAAAAAAAAAACTTAATGGCAGAATTCGTGGTAGATAAATTGTAAAGGCTTGAGACAATTAGCATCTCCTTTCCGAGGCAACCTTTTTGCATGCAATTTTTATAATGTTACTCTATCTTGCAAGTAACAGTTGCAATTGTGAACTTTAATTCAAATTGCTTGGTCGTTTTCATAACATTATAGGCAGAACATGTAGCTTGAAGATAAAATTTGGAAAAGAGAAAAGAAATTCAAATATACAATCTCAAAACGATACAAGCTTATTAAACTATTGTGTTGAGACTATATATATATA
>JAECUM010093816.1:0-46144 GCA_016617855.1 Megalonaias nervosa | reverse complement strand
TTGGAATAGCAACTACTTGCCAATCAGGAGTTCCATCAGGCTTATTCTTATTAGCAAATACTAATGAATTATTTGGCTGTAGTCCACCAAATGGTTTTGATCTAATATTGGGCCAGCTATAATAAACTCGCAATTGTGCTAATGCTATTTCTTTTGCAGGAATTGCGGTTGGAAAATTGACACTAAATTCCGGATTGGTCGAACTTAACGATATCACAGTAGTTTTTGACGGAGTTGTATTAATGACGATCTGCTGAAGTAACTCCCTGTCTATCATTATTATTATCGTTATTATTTAATTCGTTAAAATCATTAGCGATCACCTTAAAAGCGTCATCATAGGTTTTCATCATCATCGCGAATTCAGTATCGGATATTTCACCATCACTAACACACGAAGAAATGTACAAAGATAGTTTAGAACATGCATCTGCCACAATATGTAATTTAATCATATAATCGTGCAATTTAGCATTTGTACAGGTATCTATCTTTTTGGTTATAATACCGAGAACTCCAGCAATAGTCGTTGATGCTGAAACAATAATGGTTATAACAGTAGGTGCTGTCATCGTCAACATTGATAATAATAATCCTGTCCCAGCAATAACAGCAGAAACCGAGTAAACAACTACATCGATGACAACTATACGCCTTTTGTATTTTTTTATTTTCGTGTTATAATAGTCGATAAAATTATTTAGTTTAGTGAGACGCTCACATACTTGATTGCATCTGTAACGTTGAACATCAATGCGAGACTGAGGTTGATCCATTATTGTTATATTAAGTGACTAATTGCGGTGTTTCAGCCACAAATTCCAGACACCACCAATAAGGCGCTGAGGTTATTGTTTTATTATCTGCTTCCAATAAAAATATTTCTTCAGCATCCTTATTTAACAGTATAGATACAACTCCAGAGAAAATATCAGTTGAATGACGCCATAGATATTTGGTAAATATACTAAATTTTGCACCACTAAATACGGACAGCCTGTAAACACCAGTGACTTCTGCGGTATGTTTGATAGTTTTATTTTGTGGTGTCCATGTTGATGAGCCTGATGCTACTGTATATACGATATTTTTAATTTGTCCGTGTGGAATTTTAATCAGATTAGTTTTTTGAACAATACTAGGTATTCCACTGACAATATCATTGAGTTTCGTGTTAACGTCGGCTAGTTTTATGTCAACGGTTGGTGGATCACCAAAAAAATCTTTAATGGATTTGTTTACATTTTTACGAAAATTTAAGAACGTTTCTACATGTCTAGAAAAAGTAGTACTAAGTGTAGTCATTTCATCACCGATTGTTTTTAACGAAGTTGAAATAGGAATGTTGCTATCGTCTACATATTTCTTCGTTGTAGCATCAAAATCATATTCCGGTGTTCTAAGATTATTAATACCATTATTATTCATATTAAGAAATGCACGCATAATACCGCCGTTGGCCAATACGTACTTAGATTCTTGATCGTCGACGTATTTCTTTGTTGCGGCGTCTGTATCTGCGGTTGGGTTTCCAAGACCTATAATTTTATTTTGATTCATAATAATGCCACCTGTAAATGAATCACCAGCTTTCTTAATATAATCGCTGACTGACGTACCGGAATCTTGTATTTTACCCTGATCAGTAAAAGTAACTATATTATTAACAACCGCATTAGGAACTCGTATAAGAACATCTGGCAGTTGTATATTACTAGTTTTTAATCGTCCTTCTTTATCCTGAAAAACGACTACTTCGTTTTGATCCACACTGGTTATATTTAATAAATCATCAATTTCATTTCTGAGCTGATCGAGAGTTGCGTATCTAGATAAATCAGCTTGCTGATGACCTTTACCACGAGAAGATCTTCCATGAATATCTACCATTATATTACTAATGTCTGTTTAAATGTGACGTCGTAGTATATTCATGTACAACTTTGTGGGGTGGTTTTGTTGATTTTGATATAGCATCAAGTACGTTAAGTACTTCACGACCACATATTGGTGGATCAGTTAATGTTTGTGTTGGTAACGTTGAATACCATATTGGAGTACTTTGATAGCCGCTAATATACTTTAAGAATTCTTTTGGTGAAGCTAGTCCATATGAATCAAAATAAATAATTCCACGTGGATCAATTGTATATCCGACCCAATGCGTGCCTGGACCAGAATTTTCATCGAGATTAATAATACCGGTTTCAATGTTATTTGGTTGTTTTGGTAATTGATCACGCATGAAAACACCTCTGAAGTTTTTTATTTTTAATTTTTTAGCAGCATCTAGTAAATCCAAATTGGGCATAGGAGATATTAGTAAACTGTCCCCGGTAATCTTAGACCTTTTCCGTACCATGAATGTGGAGTCCCTGGTAATCTTAGACCCCTTCCCTTTTTTTTGATTCCCTTTCCTGTTGCTTTCTTTAATGCCATTCCAGCAGCGGTTCCAACAGCGCCTAATGCAGCTGCTTTTGCAAGAGCTGGGGCTGCAGCGGCAATTAATGCTGGTATAGCAGCAAGAAGTGGAAATATACCACCCGTCTTAATTATATCTTTAATGGCACCCGCAGAAAGATTAAGTTTTATACCTTTATTTGATTTTTTGGCTTCATTGAAATGCCTGAGCTGACGTTCTGTAAGAGATAATTTATTTGAACCGCTCATCTGCTCTTTCTTTAGCAATATTTTTAATCCACAGTCATTTTTTGATGCTGATTGTAGCCTTTTAATCTGACCAGGAGTCAGACTAATACTAACGTGATTATATGACATTATAATATTCATAAACGATCTAATTACATGTTTTCTACTGGAGCATCAACAACTCTCATTCGTCCACCAACACCTTCAAGTAACATTGATTTATCGCTGAGTATGACAGCAATTGCTCTGTAATTAGGGACAGCTCCAATATCTCTATTAACATGAGCTCGAAAATGTATATCAACTACTGACTGTCTGGTTAAATCTAAATGTTCTAACGAAAAGTAATAAATCGGATATGAAGTTGTAAAATCTAACTGTGATATTTGTAAACCAGTATCAATATTTTGATCACGTCCCATGAACGTCATTAATCGATGATATGCACGTGCTACATGATTTTGATCGAAATTCAACAATATATCCTCGGATGGTTCTTGATGTCCATTTATCCTTAAAGAAACCTCGGAAACACCAAGTTTGTCAAATATCATTATGCTTTCATCTTGATCGTTTACTCGTGCAGCATTTTGAAGCACAATAAATATATGTCGCGGTGCAGAAACACCTTGCTGAGAAGCTATTTGCCATGTAAATAAACCATTAATATTACTCTGAATAGCATCTGTGGTCATCGTTAACCATGACAACGCTGATTTACCACCTTGATTCATAAAAGAGAGTAGACGATCTTCTTCAGATATTGATGGAGTCATCACCGGCATCCACAATGAAAGCTTCGTAAGAATTACTCTACCAGCATCAACTACACCAGGTCGCCAGATTGCATCATTATCGGTTGCTTTTCGTACAAGTACAACTGTATGCTTAGCTCCAAAGATGACTTTCCTGACATTTCTACAGAATCCAAATAGATGTGAAAGTGGAATTGCACATGAAAATGCTCTCCTATCACCTTTTAACATTGATTTACGTAATGCAAATCCTAAATTAAAATTTGCATTCGTCGATAATACTGCAGGTGCATCTGCAGCTCCTCCTGCAGCTCTCACATCACCTACATTAACGTTTCTACTTTCTGGAAAATCAGTTGTATCCTTTGCAAACATCATTGACGGGCCAGCCGATCTTGAATAATCGTCGCTGTATCTTGCAAGGCCTAATATCGTTGTAGCAACATCAACGTCCTTCTAAATTGATTCAATATTTTTACCATCAATCATGTACGTAGCGCTATCAAATAACGCCATAATACCATTATTAACAAAACCAACAATAATATTAGCTCCATATGCTACTGGTGCTGCAGGAGCTGCGTTATTTAAAATTTCACCTTCTGCTTCAATAAAAGCCTCAGCGGGTAGAAAATACCTACTTGTATCCTGAACCTGTAGTTCAATTCGTCCACGCTGATCTGGAATTCGAGCATCATAAGAATAATATTGATAATCACGCACAGACTCATCTTTAAGTACTGGTGCGTCCATGTCAAATGCTGGATCAGATATGCGCTTGAACATCTTTATTATAATTATTATCGTCTAAAACGAAGACCACTTCGGGAAGTGAGACCACTTCCTGCTATGAGACTAGCTGTTATATTTTTTTCTTTTTCTGACATTGGTACATCAGCCAACTCTGTTAGTTTTGATTAGCAACTTGATTTATTATTTTACTGACATTTGCAGGCATTACTTCAGTACTAGGTAATTTTACAGGTTGAGGTTTTCGTCGTATTAATCGTGCTAACCTATCTTTAGTCGCTGAAAATGCTTTACCAGCGAGATTACCCATAGCACCAATACCTTTTTCACGAACAACATCAATAGCTTTCATACCCAGTTGCTTTGCGATCGGTATTGCTTTTGGGGCTATCCTTCTAAATAGACCCTGAACAACATCACCTAGTCCATCTCCGTAGGTTGTCTTGTATACTGGTAATCGTGAATTTATTACCCTGACCATAGTTGGTCCACGGTGAGTACTATATACGATCATTTTATTATAGTAATTGTATTTAATTACGTACTTAGTCACTGTAGTAGTCATCGGCAATTTCATTAATAAGAGACTGATAAACATCAACGTCCATGATACCGCCAGTAAATAATCGTCTGCAAATATCAGCCGCCTCATTAATTATTTCTGGAGAATTATTACCAGCTCGTTTTCCCCCAATGAGAATTTCTAGTCGTTCAACGTCAGAGATAACGTTATTTGGACATAGAGTAAACTTACCTCCGGTAGAGAGACCACTTCCAGTAGAAAGTTTTTCTAAACCTGAATTCAGTTTTTCTTCATATTCTGATAATTCTGTTACTTTTTCTTGTAAACGTCCTCTATAATAATCTTGTTTTCTTCTTGATATTTGCTTCATCAGCTCCTGTTTATATTCTCTCACGTCATCCAGATGTTTTATTATTTCTTCCTTATCAGATCTATTAAGTAATTCTTTAAGGAATTCTAGTCTTTTTGCTTTTTCTTCCTTTTTCTTCTTTTCATGACGTTCAAATCCCCCCGGTTGAGCACCAATTCCCATTTGTGGTATTCCTAGGTCCGGGTTAGCTAATATTGATCGTGATGGTGGTGATGGTGATGGTGGTGATTGTTGTTCTTCTAGAATTTTCCGTGAGGCTGGCGACCAATATTCTGATTCTTTTCCTTCTTGTATTCTTTTTGCTGCTCCCCTTGTCATTGGTGGTGATGATCTTAATGGTGGTGGTAATGATAATGATGGTTGTGATTCCAATGTTGTTTCAGGAACAGGCTGTAATTCCGATGTTGTTTCAGGAGCAGACTGTAATTCCGATGTTGTTTCAGGAGCAGACTGTAATTCCGATGTTGTTTCAGGAGCTGGTTTTTTTCTTCTTATATATTTTCGTTTTGGTCTTGCTGCAGCTATTTCTCTTGCTTTTCTCTTCTCTCCTTTCGCCTGTATCTTGATTTCTTTCTCCTTTCTATCTCTTTCTTCCTGCATTCTAGCTAAAATATTAATTTTATTTATATAATCTCGATATTCTGGATCACCAGATTTAATTTTTTCAACATTCATGTTTATGCGATATATTGCTTTATACCACTGATCACGGGTTCTAATATCTTTAACGTTTTCAGGTTTCATTAATTTTTCTCTCCGACTAAAACCTGAAAAAGCAAGCACAGCTAATAGATTTGTGTCATCAGTCCCCCTAATTGTTTTAACAGCATCTACAATAAATTTATCTTCCAATTCAGCAGTAGTACTAATTACAACCTTATCTTGTTTAGGAGCTGATGCTCCAGCGACTACAGGTATTGGTTGAGCAGCAGCTATATCAGCTGGAAGTCCACGTAAAATTCTTTTTGTCTGTTTTGTTCTCTCTGCTATTTTTTCAGTTGCCTCAGCGGTTTTCTCTAAAACAGGAAGAAGAGGTTTAGTTGTCTCTGTAATAGGTTTAAATAATTGTTTTGTATCCTCTTCAAATTCAACATGAGATTTCTGACGTTCTTGTAATTGTTGCTTGACAGCATCACGAACAGGTAAATATTTTCTAATTGCTTCTAGTCGTTCTCGTGCTAATTTAGCTGAATGAGGTTCTCCGATGACAACCATATTAATAATATTTATACTGACTATTTAATTTACAGCAGCAGGCAGGGTGACCGACAAAAATTGAGTGACACGGCGAGTAAACTAAACGCACTATAACAGAAAAAACAAAAAAAATCAAAAATAAAATAACAAAAATGAGCTAAACCAAACAATTTATTATTCGTTTTTCAAACTATACGGTAATAATAAAAGTTAGGGGGTTCGGTTTAGCGTTATTGACCTTATTTTTCAGCCTCTGTAGGAACCTTTATTTTTGTAAAATAAGGTCTCAGCCAAGTGGTCTGTTCACCCTGCCTGCTGCTGTAGTCGTAAACAAGACTGTTGGGCTATTACAAACTACTTGCATTCTTTTGAAAACATTTGTTATTCGTGTATCGATATTATATAGATATATCGATGGGCGGATTGATGGATATATAGTTAGGTAAGTAGATAAAGAGTAAAATCATCCTTGTGAAATATCACACGACATAAAACGATGAACAGGCAAACTGAGAGATGCACTGACATGCGCACCAAACTACTACTTGAAAGCAGGCTGACAGAAAAGGGAAGCAATCCATAGTATAATGTCTAAGTAGCATATATGATAACAAACTCCTTATTCAAAGAAGTTTATCAAAATAAATGTGGCATTTGCGATTGAAGCTATATCTTATTCAATATTAAGTGTCACCTTTTATGACATTTATAATTTAAGGATTGATTATACATGTCACAAGAACAGTATGTATCACAAACTGTTCCATTTACTGACTACACAACTGTCAAAGTCATCGGTAAATGTCATAATGTGACATTTATCACCAGCTTAGCATGCGACGTCACCGTTATATTTCACTTGTGACGTTTACTGGTGCATGTGACATTTACAGGCTCAGCACTGTATATTCATTTAAACGACAGTGTTGTGGAACTACTTCCAGAGATATAGAAGTACAATATTTGGAGTACTTGTAAACACACTTGCGACATTCTGAAGGGAAAGCTCGTTGACGTGCCTAAATGTACCTCACGATGGGGTAACAAAAGCTCAGTTATTCGTACTCCTGTAATGTTAAGTTGAACAGGACTGAGTGAGAGACGCGACCGAATGGGCAAAACATGACAAAAACAAACGGTGTAACAGACTTTTAAATTACTCATCCCCTGTTACAATATAATCATATCAGCTGATCTTTCCACCAGAAGATTATAAAAACGCTCCTTTACTGTAGGTGTCTGATTTTCATTAATATCAGTTATTTAGACGGTTCTAAAGATGGAGCAAAGACAGGACTGTCGATGACAACCTAAAGTTCCACCATGAGACAGTTACTGGATAAAAACCATCCTTTCCATCTCAGAAATTGCAGGAATACTAAAATCTTGAACTACACTTAACCTCTCTAAAACGTCAATAGATATTAAAACTGAAACTTTAATGATAATATTGCGGACAGGCATAATGATAATATTGCGGACAGGTATAATGATAATATTTGCGAACTGAGTTTAAATAATTCAAGAACAGCAAAATGAGATCGCGTGCTACGAGAATATATTCTATATTTTTCAGAGTGAGGTGTTGAAATTATCAGTGGGAGAATTATGATATCGACACACTGAAAAAACGTAGACATTCTTTACAAAAGAAGACGTTGGCTATTGATTTAATGCCGCGTTTTATGTAATAATAATTTGGTGACACGTGTGGGTGAAATCATTTTATGTAAATTGAACCATTTTATCTGTAACAGAGTATAAAAAATAATTGAAAGCAAAGAAATGTGGGCGTTTTATTGAATAGAACACTTAATATTATCTCTCTAATCGGATATACGTACCATTATACACGTATGTAAGATCTATATTTAAACATTGTTAAATACAGGGAATACATTACCGATCAATAATAAAAGTACATCCTTTAAAATAAAAGCATAATTAGGATAAAAGTACATGTATCGACACATTGTTAATAATTTGATATGTTGAATGTTATCTAGTACTTCAAAAATCTGTTACAGAGAATTAGTCAGTTTTTTTATCAGGTAAAAATGGATGTACTTAAGTATTTGTTCTTGATTAAAAAAACCAGAGAAATACAGATGCGGTTGAATACACAACACGAACGAACTTCCAAAAGTCCAGAATTTCACTACTGCCTGAGACCAAACCTTACGAAGACACACATCAATTAAAAAACTGTCACTATAAAATATATATATTTTAAATACAATTAGTAAAATATTATTAAAAATAATTTACCCATAGAGCAAAGATATGGAGGTATGAGTATGCATCGGAAATAGCAAGCATTCGTCATCACTTTTACAGAAATATTATAAAATGGTCAAAAATGCATTCTCTATTATGGTTCGAACGTGCGTGATATCCACTTCTTACTTTTTATATGTCATTAAATATGTGAAGTATTGGGTAAAATGAGTCAGAATGAATAAGACATCATATTCAAAACAATGTTGTATATTATGCTTTACGGATGAATTATACTGTGCAAGTAAACTTAAATGCCTATAATTTAAATTCCGATATGGCTACGTTTGGATTGGTCAAGATTTAGGTAATGTAGATATATTTTTGTTAGACTCTATACAAAGTATCCAGGTTAGTATGCTACACTAAATATCAAACGACCAATCCGAACTTATTGAGGTTTCCTATTATAGATACTTTCATCGAATTAGACTTTATAACTGTCTGAGATATAACTACAGATAGATTTTATCTCAACAAGATAATTGGATATTTATGATATTGTTACGAATATGTCATTTAATTACTTGTGTGTTAATGTTAAATTCTTTTTATTTTATTTTTGTATCATTACATTTCATTGTAATGATTATTTTCACGGGATCTGATATTTTTGAAAGAGATATTATGTTTATATAAAACGTAGTATGACTCGCATAAGCACGATTTTATCCTGCCGTGGTTTGTCGATTTAAGCAAACACTACGCGAAAATGATTGGTTATTGCCAAGGTCATTTTTTGGCCCACGCGTAATTGCATTGTTTACTGCGCTATTCGATGATGAAATAGCCACGCGTTTCCTCGTGCGCGCCTGAAATGACGTCTTAGTTTAGTTTAAAAATACTCAGATCCCCGTGAAATATTTAGGCGTCTAATATATCTTCAAGAAGAAGGATATATTTCTATTAGGTGCCGTAAAGAGTTGTATTTTTACATCTTTGGAGCTCGAGATGTTTTATCATAGATGACAGCTTGTTCAGAAGTTCATCTATTTTTAGAATATAATAATTTATTCCCTGGAGAACTATACAAGTGACAAAGACATTCGATGGAAATTTATTCTAAATTGGAACATTACAAGTTGTGGTTCAACGTGGAAATCTTGACATTCGTATAAAGACTTCATCTGACGTCATCATCCTCCATCTTGGAGCGTCATCAAGATTCGAACCTGGATTCAGTTAAAATTATTTAGTGATAGGACTTGTATTTTTTCTTGTACTAGGATAAATGTTTATATTGTCTTCACAAACTGTAAGTCCTATTTTCTATTTTCACCTTTTCACCGTGTTTTCTAGGGAAATAAATTATTTTTGTTAAAACTTACAAAGTTTGTTGGTTTCACTCTTTTCTTTTGTTACTTTTAAAAGAGCCTATACGTAACATAAAGAAAATTGGGGGCTTGTCCGGGATATTTGAATTTGGCTAAAATATTCATCATGAATTTAAATTCCCCTAGCTTTAAGTCCCAAGTACTATTTTATATTTTGTTTGAAATCTTTAGTGAAAATAACAGGCTTTCATTCACAATGTCATCAAAAGTGGAAAGTTTTCTTTCTAGTCAACTCAGGAGCAGTTGGATAGTCTGAAAAAAGATGAGTTGCTTGAACTTGCCAGAAAGTATGATCTTTCTAAAGCAAAATCTTCCTTAACGAAACAAGAAATTAAAAATATTTTGATCCAATATTTGGTGGGGAAAAATATTTTTGATAAAAGTGTTTTGGCATCAGTCAGTAAGTATATGACAGACACTGACATTAAAGTAATGGAAATAAAAATGAAGTACAAAATGGAAGTAGAGTTAAGGAAGCTCGAGCTTCAGAAGGAGAAAGAACAAATGCAGTTGCAATTTGAAGTGAAGCAATTGCAAATGCAGTTTGAAGAAAAGGAGAGAGAGAGACAGGAGAGGGAGAAAGATAAACAATTACAATTTGAAAAAGAGGAGAAAGAGAGACAGGAGAGGGAGAAAGATAAACAATTACAATTTGAGAAAGAGGAGAGAGAGAGAGAGAGAGAGAGAGAGAGAGAGAGAGAGAGAGAGAGAGAGAGAGAGAGAGAGAGACGGGAGAGGGAGAAAGATAAACAAATGAAATTACAATTTGATAAAGAGGAGAGAGAGAGAGAGAGACAGGAGAGGAAAAAAGATAAACAATTGGAGTTTCAAAAAGAACAAATGCACCTACAGGTGCAAAAGGAGAAGGATGAAAAGGAATTTCAAATTAAAATGAAAGAAATAGAGCTGACAAGGGAAAAGCACGATCCGACTTCACATACAAATTCAAGTTTTGACATTACAAAAAATATTAGGTTAGTTCCCCCTTTTAGCGAAATGGAATTCGACAAATATTTTATTTATTTTGAAAACGTTGCTGAACATATGAAATGGCCAAAGGAGCATTGGGCTCAATTATTGCAATGTGTATTTTTTAGCAAAGCCCGAAATATCTATGCATCCCTGTCAGTACAACAGAGTTCTGACTATGATTTGGTTAAGGAGTGCATCTTAAAGGGTTATGCGTTAGTCCCTGAGGCTTATCGGCAAAAAATTCAGAAACTTTTGAAAAGAAGCTGGACAAACTTATGTTGAATTTGCAAGAGAAAAAGAGCAGTTATTTGAGACATGGTGCTTAGCCAAGAAAGTTGAAAATGATTATGAAAATATCAAACAACTTGTGTTACTTGAAGAGTTTAAGAACTGTGTCCCTAATGACATTAAAAATCATCTTGAAGAGCATGAGATTGAAACCTTGGAAAATGCTGCTCTCGCTGCTGACAAGTTTTCCTTAACTCATAAGGTTCCTGTTGTAGGCAAATCTTTCACTGAGCAGTCTACTGGTAAAAAGGTATTTCAGCCTAATACGACTCCTTCTAAAACTCAGTCTGACACAACTTTTAAAAATCAAGGTTCTGATAAACTTGATTCAGAATGCTTGTCTATTCCTACGTGTACCTATTGCAAGAAAAAAGGACACGTCATTTCTGATTGCTTCAAGTTGAAATATAGGTATCAGAATCAAGATAGACCTATCCCAAATGCTCTTATTTCTAAGAGGTCAAGGTCACGGTCATGTATTGAAAGCAATACATTTGTTGGGTCTAATAAACCCCAGTCTGATTTTATTATGGAGAATTATGAACCATTCATGTCGAAGGGTTCTATATCACTCTTGAGTGATTTGGCCAATCCTATCCCTATTAAAATTTTAAGGGATACAGGAGCTTCTCAGAGTCTTTTATTATCAGGTACTTTGCCTTTTTCTGAGAAGTCCTGTTCTAATGAGAGTGTTCTCATTCAGGGAGTAGAGTGCGACTTTGTTAATGTTACTTTCGATTCTGTAGATTTGTCACCAGACTTAGTTTCAGCACATGTGACAGTCAGTATGGCGTCTACTTTACCCGTTGAGGGCATTCATTTGTTACTAGGCAACGACCTAGCTGGAGACAAGGTTGTGGTTAATCCACTTGTACCTGACAAACCTTCCTTGGATCAGAAAACTGATCCTATTGAAAAAGAGTACCTGATTTATACCCAGCTTGTGCAGTTACCAGAGCTATGGCAAAGAAAGCTCTTGAGAATGATTTTGATAAGGAAAGTATTCCTTTAGCTGACACGTGTATTGGTCAGGCTTTTGATGAGGTCACTTTCACTTCTAGTTTGGAGCAATCAAAAGGTATTGATCACAGTAATCCTCTTTTAAATACTCATTCTCTTTTATCTAATCAGGGTGATAATCACTTGTCGTCGAACAGGAAAAAGATCCTGAGATCTCCTGTTTGTTTCAGAGGGCCATTAGTGAAACTGAAGCCACTGAAGTACCTATCTGTTATTTTATTAAAAATGGAATTCTTATGAGAAAATGGAGACCTCCCGAGGTACCTGCTAGTGACGAATGGTCAGTAAAATATCAGATTGTAGTTCCAAAATCTTACAGACAGGAAATACTTAATTTGGCCCATGAAACTCCTCTGGCTGGTCATCTAGGGATAAATAAAACTTATCACAAGATCTTGACACACTTTTATTGGCCAAAAATCAAAAGTGATGTTTGTAAATTTTGTAGATCTTGTCATACTTGTCAAATGGTAGGAGAACCCAATCAGAAGATACCCAAATCTCATCTGCAACCTAATCCTACATTTGACGGACCATTTAGCAGAATTATGGTAGATTATGTTTTTCCCTTACCTAAGACCAAGTCAGACAACCAATATTTGTTGACCATTATGTGTGCGTCAACAAGATTCCCAGATGCGATTCCTTTGAGGAATATTAAAACCAAAACCATAGTAAAAGCTTTGATAAAGTTTTTTTTACTCAATTTGGCCTTCCTAAATCTGTCCAATCAGGTCAAAGGTCAAATTTTCTGTCTGGAATTTTCCAGCTAATTATGCTTGAATTTGGCACCCAGCAATTCAAGTCAAAAGTGAAATTATGGTTTCACAAAACTTTACTTGAGAGAACATTTGAGTCCTGTAATAGAGTTCATTCTCTCTTGCTCATTCTTCAAAATTTTCTTCAATTTAGATTTTACGGCCCTTATAAAGTAAAGAATAAAATGAATGAGTTAAATTATAATAATAGTACTCTGGTCTAAATAAATTAATGGAGTACTATTATATTGAAAGAGATAGCCAAGTAAATCATGCAATTAATTTAGTTGTACCTGTCCCACAAACTGAGGATTTATGTGAAGAAATTCAATTGGACTCTGTTCATCTTGGAGCAACAAATCTTCAGAATTCGGAAATTGCGAAAAATCTAGACCAGAAACTTTTACATTTGCAACAACAAAAATGGAATGAACTTAAACAGTTATTATTTGAATATGAGCACTTGTTTCCAGATATTCCTACGAGGACAAACAAAATTTTTCATGAGGTGGAAATTGTAGATTCAAAACCTGTGAAACAACACCCATACAGGATGAACCCTCTCAAACAGGAATACTTGAAAAAGGAAATTCAGTATTTGCTGGAGAACGATTTCATAGAGCCCAGTAAAAGTGATTGGAGTTCACCATGTATTCTTGTTCCGAAACCAGATAAAACTTTGCATATGTGCACTGATTATAGGAGGTGACCAGTGTGACTAAAACAGATTCATTTCCATTACCAAGAGTCGATGATTTTATTCATAAAATTGGAAATGCCAAGTACGTGACCAAATTTGACCTTCTGAAAGGATTTTGGCAAATTCCACTAACGGGAAGAGCGAAAGAAATTTCGGCATTTGTGACTCCAGATGGACTCTATCAATCTAAAGTAATGCCGTTCGGGATGATGGGTTCCTCAAGTACTTTTCAACGCTTGATGAATATGGTTACCTCTGGTCTAGATAATTGTGATGCTTACATCGATGACGTCATCATCTACAACGACACCTGGAAAGAACATCTAGCTAAGATTCGAAAATTCTTTGAAAGACTCACTGATGCTAATTTGACAATCAATTTATCTAAAAGTGAGTTCTGCCGTACTTGTATGACTTTTTTAGGACATATTTTGGGACATGGTCAAGTTAAACCTATCGATGCTAAGGTTAAGGCTATCTCTACTTTCCCTGTGCCTGTCAGTAAAAAGCAATTGATGTGATTTTTGGGTATGGACGGATACTATCGAAAGTTTTGTTCCAATTTTTCTAATATTACTGAACCCCTGACAAACTTGTTGAGTAAGAAAAACAAGTTTCTTTGGACTGAAAAATGTCAGGAGGCTTTTGACAGATTAAAAGCCATACTCAAAAGTGCGCCGGTTCTTACAGCTCCAAATTTCAATCAATCTTTTAAATTATCTGTTGATGCAAGTGATGTTGGGGTTGGAGCAGTATTGATTCAAGAAGATAGAAATGGTGTTGATCACCCAGTATGCTATTTCTCTAAGAAATTAAATAAGCACCAAAGAAATTACCCAACAATTGAGAAGGAATGTTTGGCTTTAATATTGGCATTACAACATTTTAAAGTTTACATTAGCTCAGCTCCTTCTCCGGTTGTTGTGTTTAGTGATCACAACCCCCTTACTTTCATCGACAAGATGAAAAATAAAAATCAAAGATTATTAAGGTGGAGTTTGTTTTTGCAAGAATATATTCTTAACATCAGGCACATCAAAGGTAAAGACAATTTGATTGCAGATGCACTTTCTCGTGTATAGAAATATTATTTCATGTACACATTATATAATTCATAAGAGTTTTCTTATGTAATTTTGTTTACCTCATGTATAATTTACATATGGTAAAAAGAAAGCTTTATTATATAAATCTTTCTTTTTCTTTATGGGGAAGTGTTACATATATGTAATTAAATTGCTTGTGTGTTAGTTTTAAAATTCTTTTTTATTTTATTTTTGTTTCATTACATTTTGTTGTAATGATTATTTTCACCAGATTCGATATTTTCTTTCAGTAAATTCTGTTTATTTAGAATGTAAAACCTATTACAGAAGCAATTATTTTAGCTCACTCTGGTACACAGTTTTGTAAACATCGAGTGTTATCGATTGGCTATTTCCAAGGTCATTTCAGCCCGCGTGTTAACTGGATTGTAAACAGCCTTTCTATTTTATATATTTTCAGTGTAAGAATTTCGTACTTAGGTAGGGCTATTCTTGCATGCGTGACAAATGGCATTTTATTTTATTGTGATGTTCAAATTAGTAAATCACGCAGCCGATCACGTGGAGTACCATGTGACCTAAAATCGAGGCTTAAAACAGTCAATTGGTATTAAATTTATTCAGTTGTATTTTAAACCTTGAGGGCTCAAGAGGTTTCTAACTGTTGTTGCCAGTTTGAGGTTATTTGGTTTTGGAATTTAATAATTTATTCTCTAGAAAACCAAACAAGCGTATCTTTTTATAAAATGTCTGGGACAAAGAAATTCAGTGGAAATTTATTCTGGAGTTATACGGAAACATAAACTGTGATTCAAGCAAGGATCTGTTACCACCATTACAACGGTCTCATCTGATGTCATCGCCTCCATATTGGAATTTCATCGCGATTCGAACCAGGATTTTGTTAGAACTGTTAAGTAATAGGACTTGTATTTTTCATTCTTAGGATTAAATTTTGGATTATATTTACAAACCGTAAGTCCTAGTTCCAAGTTTTACATTGTTTTACAGGGAAATAAATTATTTTGTTAAAATATACAAAGCTTGTTTGTTTCACTGTTTTCTCTTGTTAAGTTTGTACGAGCCTACACGTAACTATATATATATATATATATATATATATATATATATATATATATATATATATATATATATATATATATATAGTCATGCACGATAACATCTATTATGCAAGTGCCGCGTGAGCAATGTAGGCCACTTACAAAAATACTATAGTGCGCCAAACACGTCACCTTAATAATACTGGAATCTATGGTGGTCTAGCCAAACCATGTCAGATATTTCGTAAGACAGGTGTTACACGTTCTGTTGCCACTGATTGGTTGTCACGACAGGCAATATGGCAAATTTATCTACCACGTCCCAAAAAGATTCAGCATGGAGGGTTTGATGTCAGCACGCCCAACGATATTCATCAGGCAGATATCTTGTTTTTACCTCATGACGTCATTGATAGATCACCTAAACGGCGCACACACAAATACGCGTTGACTGTTGTCTATGATGCAAGTAGATACAAAGAAGCAGAGCCGCTATCGACTTAAACAACAACTGAAGGTTCAGCAGCGTTTGAACGAATTTATTCGCATGGTGGCCTGCGATGGCCGCAGTTGCTACAGGTCGATCCCGGCAAAGAATTTCTCGGTGCAGTATCATCGCTGATGCAATAACATAGTGTTAAATTCAGACGTGGACACACCGCGCTACATCGTGATCAGGCAATCGTTGAACGATTTAATTGAACACTTGCTGAGCGTTTGTTTGGACATCAATACACGCATGAATTACTGAGCAAGGACAGATCTCGTGAATCGGTTGCGATACTACCTCACGTGGTGGCCGCGTTAAACAACGAAGTCACTCCCGAAAATGACATGAATCCCATCGAGGCAATTGCAAAAAAACACATACCACGACGAAAATCACCAGGAAATCAATTACAACAACCAGTGTTGGGCAGTAGCGTAACAGTCAGGTATTTATATGAACCTGGTGAACCTCAGGGTGGTACAGCAAGAACAGTAGATCCAGTCTGAAGTGTTACCATACTTAAAATTTTCAGCTTGGTAAGATCTACTGTCCAGCCTGCAATCTACAGACTAGATTCAACAGCTCCTCAAACGGATTTGTCCGTGAACAATTACAGGTTATTCTTGAAGATACCCAATTACCACCAAGTTGGATTCGGTGTCGCAGATACTAGTAGGCTCTGTCTCAGCCGCTAACAAAGGGTGCTAGCGCCCCTTCCTCTGTTACATTCAAGACATGTCAGAGCGACATTTTCGCTTCTGTTGCCGAGACTACTTTTGTTCCTGTCCACGATGAATTGTAGTACGTCATTTGGAAAATATTGCCACAATATTATTGTATTACAGCAGGCGTAGTGATTATTTTGTCGTTGTTTCAGCGTCATGATAAATTCAATATCAAAATCAAACTGGCTCTTTATTTTTTTTGGGGGGGAGGGTGTCTTCTCGCGCATAAGCTGCTAATTTTTTCTTCACCGCGTCGGTTGTTGGTGTAGTTGATACAACAGGTGCTGTTGGCAACTGAACCTTAACGATATCATTAGGAGCCAGTTTTTGTTGTGCATCCTTTATAGGAATGTCAACGTGAATATTTGGTCGACAGGTATATGTAGGGCGATAACATTGTGGAAGTGGTAGATCTGAAGATTTTCCTTTGCGAAGCTCAAATAATTTAAGCTAAAGTGAATCATGTCCTGGATACAACTATCAGATCATTAGGTTGCCATTAGTTCCAGAAATCAGATATTGGTGTCTCTTGAATTACGGTAAGCATTATTTCACACTGAATGTTGTCCGGCTGAAAGCTGATTAGCGATTTCAACTGTCGTAATTTTTCATCGTGCGATCGATGGTCATACAATATTTGTTCGTAGTGGCTAACTTAATTTTTTAACTATTTCTGCGGGGATTCTCCTGTAAAAGGCGGAGGATGTCCTTGATCGCCGCACATGATAATTGCCGTGGTGTTCGTCGACAGCCAGTGGAGAAACATTTTTAAAATCTTTGGACACGGTGCATATAATACAATGAGTTTTAAGAGGCTAGAGACGTTGTTACAGTGATAAAATGAAGACACATTTGTACAAGAAGAAGAAGAGGAACAGAGGAAGTGAGAGATGAAAGAAATGACCATAATTGGTTAACAAGAATCAAGTTGAAAAGAAAATCAGAAACCATGAGTCTGTTACATACAACTCAGACCAAACTGAAATAACTGACAGTGATGCTAGAAGCCTGTCAGTAAGGAGGTCAATCGGAGTTGCTTTAAAAAGCAATCGATGAGTAATTAAATAGTGCACCGTTTGTACGTGAACCCAACGTAAATGGCCAAATGACCTCACACATAATTTCAAGATAAGGCTACATCAAGCCATTCGTCTTCAACCAAGAAGTGGACAACTGTTCAACTGTATAAGGTGGGGACAGTTACAAGAAGCAGTCGATATGATGGAGACGGTAGAGTGCCTTGTAGAACAAATATGGGCCCACTCATGTCAGGAAGTGGCTGCATTTAAAACACCAAAAAAGCCCTGTAAAAGAAATAATAGTGTTGGAAGTAGCTAAGATTAAGGGTATCTGGAAGGAGGAGAGAAAAAAAAAAAGAAGTAGCGCCAGAAGAAAAATACTTTTATCACCTCAGTACCAACTGGATGAAGGCCCTGGAAAATTTAGAACATTGGACCATCCAGATTGGATACCTATAGAGGAGAGAGAAGAACCGATAGTCTCCACTCCACAAAGTCATCATAGAAGATATGATGGTCCTGGAGAATGAAATAGAAGATAACAAATGGTCCTTTTCAGGAAAATAGAGATATTACTCAATAATTCCAGTATGTGTTTAATGTTTTGTATATGTGCTTGTTTGTTTGTCTATGTTGTTGACAACAACTAAACGATAAAACCTCTTACCACTACCATTCCCACTTGAACCCATAAACAATTTAGACTGCATAAACACTTTTGACCCCAAAGTCTCGCTTCCATGTTAAACATAGGGGCACCTAAGTAGTGAATGGGGATACCTTAGGATCTATGGGACTTTAATGTTAAAATAATGTTTGTACCCTGGGGTATATGGGAATTTAACATGGGTGGGATACTCTAGGGTCAATGTGAATTTAACATAGGGAATGTATAGCTACAATGTATTGGGACTGTCTAGGGTCAATAGGAATTGAACAGGTTGGACGTCACGGTACTGGACACTGTGGAAACAATGGCAACAATGTTGCAAGGGGCTGACCTCAATCGGACGGAACAATGTTGCAAGGGGCTGACCTGAATGCGCGTTACTCTAGGGACAAGGGACAATTACAATAGAGACAAAGACGTAGAGATATGGTTACAGACATGGTTAGAGACATAGACATAGACATAGACATAAACAAACATACAAATACATCAATATGGCAAGAGAGAATAGATATCTTTTCGAGGCATATCAGTGGCCCTGAATAGGGTACTTGGGTTTCTACTGTCTCTCTTCCCGTCTTCTTCTCGACCAGCACCTCATTTTTGTAGGACATTTTTCGTCGTCTTCTTCTTTTTGTCATCTTTGTCCTTCTCCTCCTCTTTATCCTTTTTACCTTTTCTTCTTCTTTAATTAGTTTGTTATTATACTCTCATTTTTTCCTTTTCCTCCTTATCCTCCTTTTCCTCGTTTTCCTCCTTAATCGTTTCCTTCAATCTTTCCTTCGCCTTCCTCCAATTATTTATTTCCATGTTGACTCTGTAGGGCTATAACACCCATAGTCCATTCTCACTAGCATTTCCTCCACCATCCCAAGATCATTCACCACTTCCTGCAACTTAAACATCTTGTCTATATGATTATTCGCCATTTTTGTTTATGTTCAATGGTGCGATTGATGAACGCTACAATTTATATACCTCAAACACGGACGTGAAGGAAAACATTCCCTCACACTAACTACACATATCACATACCAAACAATCCACAGAGATAGTAGTGCTAACAAACCAACACACTAATACCAACAAAACCCATTATATTTTCTATCAACACATAGTGGAGAAGGAAAGTTTTTATTTTAAAAACACACCATTAGCTACAATCACACCAGTCAAGTGAGTTAGTGTTTATGGTTACACCTCTCCACTTTCACACAAAACAAACACTCATTAGGGTAGGGAACAAGGGTTTTGTTATGGAAAAAAGACACACACACACACACTATTTCATCAGCAAAGGAGTTAGTGTTTATAGTCACTCTACTCCGCTTTCATACAAAACAAACACTCATGAGAGTAGGGACAAGGGTTTTGTTATTGACATGTCAAGTTAACTTATTGACAGGATAGATATTATCTTGTTAATGTTCCCATTCATATGCTTATCAACATGTAAACATGATTTTTAAATATAATTGTAAATGTTTTATGAGAGATGTATATCTTTATTGCTGTACAAAATTAAACTGAGCTGAAATGATTGCAATATTTTGACAAGAACTAGGAATAATGTTAGGGGATAAAAGACACACACACACACACACACACACACACACACACACACACACACACACGCACACACACACACATACTACCAACAAACACTAACATTTTTGGCAACTTGATCAGTCTCTCTTTTCTAGAGATCTGGTAAGCCCTGAGAAGGGTTGTTTGTTTGAACTTCAGTTGCATCTGGTAAGCCCTGAGAAGGGTTGTTTGTTTGAACTTCAGTTGCATCTGGTTAATGTTGACACCTCCCAGGACGGGCACCACACACACAACGCCGGCTCCAGCCATTCTCCCAATCAACCCTTGTGGTTGGGAGCGCAGGTGGGGTTTGAGTTGCTTCACTATCCCATTCCTCCGTTTGAGCAATAGTGAAGACTTGTTCCCTCTGTCTTCTACACCAGACCCGTGGATGCTGTGGTAGTTGTGGTTGGTCTCGCTGGCGCTGCGGCTCCCACTCTTGACTTTGCCTCTCCAACTCTTCGTCCCAAGTTTATATCTGTGGGACCACGGGTATTGGTGATGGAAGTATTGGTGGTAGTGGTTGTGGTACTTGGCGCTGTGGAGGTGTCCTCACTTCAGGCCTCATCTCACACAGTGGTCTTATAATGAGGTAAGGCAAGACTGACCTTCTCTTTTCCTTCTCCTCTTCTTTCATTTTCTTCTCCTCCTCTTCTTCCATCCTGGCTCCATCATGGATTGCCTCCATAGCCAGCTCATCCAGCAGGCACCGGGCATATTCCACATGCATCTGGAATTTTAGTAATTTGGTGATCCTGCCCATCTTCTTCGAAGTTGACTAGCCAACGATGGGTAGCCAGACCGATGAAAGCTGCGCTTATATACCTGAAGCACGGACGTGAAGGGGAACATCCCCCTTACACAAAAACTAACAATACCCACAATATAACCAAATATTTGACCGCGCGGACCGAAAAGAAACACTCACGTTCACTTTTTACCTACCAGCATATTTTATCATTACTCATACATACAACCCTACATTAAACACACACAATATCCTACAAACCAGAGAAACAAAGTGTTTATAGACACACTTCTATCCCTTTTACTTACATTCACATTAACATTGGAAACGAAATGTTTATAGGCACACTTCTATCCCAATCACATTCACATATAAACATAAATACATAAATTTTTGTCAATAGAGTAATATCTCTTTTCTAGAGATTTGAGAGTAGCCCTGAAAAAGGCTATTTTGTTAGCGTTTTTGACAATCTCTTACCGTCTAAGATTGCGTCACCGTCTCGCTACAGGCTATCCGACAGGATAGGGTCTGTTTCTGTGGAAGGAGAAGGGGAACTCCTTGGTATCCACACGAGAGTCCACAAATCCTCTTTGTTGTTGATGTTGTTGTTGCTGCTGATGATGCTTTCTGCTGTTTCAGAAGTCTCTAATGTAGAGGGATAGAGAGAAGTCAAAGAGCATATTTCTTTATACAATTTTTAAAACAAGCCAGACACTCATTTTTCAAAATACATTTTTATTCAACCAACAAACAACCACAAATTCATATAACATCAACCCATTTCTTTTCAAATAACAAATTGTTTACTTGGCAAACAAAGTTTTGAAGTCAAAATTTGACTTCCACTGATGGAGGTCATTTGGCCATTGATGCACACTACGATTCCTAGCTAAAGACAAGATATATCCGTAATAGTCACAAAACTATCTATCTACTTTATGATCGTTTCTAGAAGAGTCACGATCAAAATGAGTAACTAAATGTTCTAAAGGTTATCCAAGACTGCGTTGATGAAGAAAATACACACAATATTGTCCACACACCATGGAATCTGTGCCTTGTACTTAAACATTATTGAATCGTGTCGTCTGGGCATTTCTTCTCATAAAGTCGATGATGTCGTCTTCCAAAGGCGGCAATCCATACGAATCAAAATACTCCATACAGGTATCGTGGGGAAGGTAGACAGCTACCCAGTGGGTTCCTGGGAGATGACTGTCGTCCGTCTTGATGACATAAACTTGATGGTCTTCAGGTTTGCGATGAGGAAGTTCATCTTTAGCGTACACGAAAGGATTCCAAGAAGCGGTGTGCGAACTGTTTTTCAAAAGGTAATAAAGTTCCCAGGTATCCATTTTGATTTTTGTTTTTAATTGTTTCACAGCTAATGATAAGTCATCAATTCAATCCAGACTTTTTGCTTGAAAGTCTCTGTCAAGTAAACGGTTTTGGCTTCGCTTCCGTACTTTGTGCAATGGATCTCCAGGGCAGTCAGTGGAGGAGATGAATGATCTTTATACCACTGATGCAACACTGCTTCTTCCGAGACGAGACCCCAAGCGTCATTCAGATACTCGTCCAATTTTTCTTTTTAACTCATCATTAGGCATTTGTCGTGTTGAATTTGACTGGGATGATCGTTTTGATATCTATAGCAATCTTTCTTAGTCAACCCTGAGATTGTTTCTGCCAGGTGTTTGGCAAAGTTGAAGTCGAAATGTTGTTCTTGTTCTGGCCATCTGGACATCACCATGTCCTCTCTGTCTTTGTCTTTTGGTTCTGCTTCCAAGATATTCTTCCATTCCATTTCCAAAGTGTCCACCCTTCAAAGAAAGTAAAGAGTCTTCCATAGCTTCTAATAGTCTAGAACCACTTCTCCCAAACTGTTGACTTTTAGAGTATTGTCGAATTCGGCATACAATATGACGTTCACCGTCTCGGTTAGAGCTTCTGTAAACTGAAGTTCCACACGCAGCTGACTCGATTTAATAGGTTGGAAATGTCCCTCGTCGCTGCCTTGGTCTGGAGTGAAATCAAAGGCCCACAAAGCGTAACCTCCTGCTTAATCGTCGTACTAAATGCCGTGGCTGGTGATGGTCCCTAACTGTCCAGTGGCTTCGTACAAGGACAAGTACGATCTCAAGTAATTCTTCTCGCCAAACTTAGGTTCGAATGGTCTGGTACACAAGGTCTTGCAATCGCGACTGACTTCGATCTTGAACACTCTGTAGTGCTTAAAGTCGAAGGGATTGGCAGTGACGGCTCCGTTGAGGGCTTCGTTGCTGACGATGCCAACGATTAGACGTTAGGGTAACTGTCCTTGGAACAGATGATCTTCGAGTTCAGCGGTAATGGTGAAGGTTTTCACTTCCACGCGTTGTATCGGATACTTGGCGGTCGTTCTGCTCAAAATGTGGCTGAGGACGATTCCCACTTTAGGTAACACTTCCACGCGCCGCACGTAGAGTCTGGCTTCTTAGATGATAGTTTTGTACTCGTTGGCATTGGCTATCAGATGGAAAACGGTAGTGTTGAGATTCAGTCTCAGGTGGATATCCACCCCATTCAGCAAATACTTTTCTTGCAACCACATGTCCAAATGCAAACGATCCATCAGTTCTAAACTACGTCCTTGTAGGATTTTCCTTCGACAGTTGTTAAAGCTTACATTGTGAGGATCATCAGCTGCTGTCAGGACTGTGTCGTTAAAATTGTCCTCGCCTGCTGTGTCAGGTTTCCATACTACGCAAGCATCCAGATGAGTGCTCTTGGCATCTTTGCCGTTCGCTGAACAAGGAATGCATGAAATTGTTGATGGGAGCTACCGAAGCGGTGTCGTCCGTTTTGATCACTTTGACTTTCAGGTACAAGTAACTGTTATTCCGATCGATGTAATCTTCGGGCTGTCCCTTGATTTCAAATTCGATAGGGGCTGAGGTCGTAAAAGAGGAGATGGGATGAAATTCTTCCCATTGGGATTCTTGCATCGTCATCATAGTGGGTGGCATGGCAAACAGATCCAGTCTCGACTTGGAACATTCGCAAAACTCTCGGTGCATCATTTGTTCTGTTTAATAATCAAAAACATCGAATTCTCTGACGGTTCTTCGTTTCTTTGTATTTCTAACTCTGTGTGTGTGAAGTCCTCTGAAGGGGTGTCTTTGTCGTCTCTTTCTGCCTTGTCCTTGCTGTGGCGTCAAGGATATAGGAATGCCTGGCTCGTCAGCGTCCAGTACATTTATAGGAGTTTCTCGTCGGCCCAAAATGTCTTTACCCGTTTGAAGCAAGTCATTTTTGCCTGCTCTCAAGAAGGCTTCTTTGGGATTTTGTTTGTCGATGATGACATTTTCGGGAAATTCTTTTTTCCGTGCGTCACAGCAGCATCTTTCAAGGCGTGCAATCCTCGCGTCACCATCGGTTTCAAGACGCGTTCCACCGAACAAAACCATGTCCTCGCTGTCGAGCGACTCCTTGGTACACAGGATACATGACTTACAAGTCGTTAGAGAATCGTTTTCGAAAATGGAGTTTCACTGTGACTTTCCCTTTGGAGAATGGAATATTTTGTCCCAAATCTCCTTTTATACCAATGTTGACACTGTCGAAATACAACTTACTGACGGACAAATAGTGAGGCTGTACAAATTTGCGGTGAACGTGATAGGTGTTTCCACCTTCCTCGTCCTTTGTCGTGGCAGAATCCGCTTTGAAAGGAATGACCCGCAGTAACGGAACGGATGTGTGTCCCACCACGTTGTACTCCACCACATCAGAGTACACAAAGATCAATTTTAATCCTTGGTTCAGTTTTACAGGGTAACGAAAAAACTTCAAAAAATTCAAGGTGTTGGTGATTGATGGTATGAGTGGACCCTTGATCATCTTGAGGTCTCCACAAAAAATGTAAAACAATTCAGGACAAAATGTAATGGACAACAGTCTGGCATCCAAAATTTTCATCAGCAGGAGACGAGCCACTTTATGGTACTCGATGGTGACACTTCGTTTGACTTTGTCCAAGGTTTTGCCAAACAATGCATTGAATTTGGAAGCAATCGTTTCCACCAGATGTTGACCGCTAAAGTAATAGCCGCATCATATAGATGTACCGTGGAGTATCGGGTGACACTGGTCGTTTCATAGAGGCACTACAGTTTCGTTTTCATTCAAGTATTGTTGCACTTGGTCGTTAAGAACTTCGACCTCAAAAGTGTCTTGATTTTCAGTGATGTTTTTGAATTGCGTAGGGTGAATTATTTTGACCAAAGCCACTTTCCAATGGGCTTTGTGATCCAACTAGATGGCCTGAGGTAATTTGGCCGTGAAACAGCACAAAGTATTGTGGGGAAACATCCATGGAACTGTCACTGGGTAAAATTAAATAAAATTGGTTATTCATAATCTCATGGAGAAAGCTAAAGGCAGCAACAAACAACAATATAGAAACCAAACATACAGAAATGGTGGTGGCGAAGATCCACACAAAGATAGGCAGTGTCCTGCAAAAGGGAGACAATGCAATTTCTGCAAGAAGAAAAACCATTTTGCTAAAGTCTGTAGATCAAGACTCAAGGCAGAAAGCAAAGTTAATCAAGTAGAAAGCCAGCAAGATAGAGGTAGTACATCTGAGAGCTCAGATGAAGAATACACTTTAGCCTGCGAACTCAAGATAAAGTCAGTACTCTAAAACCAAAACAACCTCACACAATGGTAGAAGTAGATGGAACAAAAATAGAGGTACTGATTGACACAGGATCAAGCATTAATGTCATGGACGAACATACATTTGCAAAGCTGAAACCAAAGCCTAAACTGCAGAAAACAGACACAAATGTATTTGCCTATGGATCAGAAACGAAATTACATATAGTTGGCAAATCTCAAGCCAAGACTGAGACAAAATATAGGATCACAACAGCTCCATTCTATGTAACCAAAGGAAATTTTGGAAACCTACTGAGTTATGAAACAAGCATACAGTTGCAAATAATTCCAAGAATCTGTGCTACAGTGAAAAGCTAGTCTGAAGAAGTGTGTAAAAAGTACCCAGATATCTTCAAAGGAATTGGAAAACTAAAAGACATACAGATACACCTTCACACTGATGATACAGTAATCCCTGTCACTTAACCCCATCGACGTATTCCATTTCATATTCGGAAGAAAGATGAAAAAGAGTTGGCAAGAAAGAATTAGACATTATCGAAAAGACAGACGGATCAACTCCGTGGGTATCTCCAACTGTGGTTGCTCCCAAACCCAAGAGCCCCGACGTAATCAGGATCTGCGTTGATATGCGTTTGCCCAATGAAGCAGTACTTAGCGAGAAACACATCACACCAACAATAGACGACCTTATAGTAGATCTCAACGGTTCAACCATGTTCTCCAAGTTTGACCTAAATTCGGGCTACCATCAACTGGAATTGGACGAAAAATCAAGAAATATTACAACATTCTCAACTCATGTTGGACTACGAAGATATAAACGTCTCATTTTCGGAATATCATCTGCAGCGGAAATATTTCAAAACACACTATGTACAGCACTGGAAGAATTGAAAGGCACAAGGAATATTAGCGATGACATTCTAGATTTGGTCGCACTCAGGAAGAACATGACAAAAATCTAGAGTCTACATTCACTCGCATAAAGCAAAAGGCTTTGACACTAAATAAACACAAGTATGAGTTTAACAAAGAAAAAAATTGAGTTCTTTGGATACATTTTCAGCAAAGATGGAATTTCTCCAGATCCGAAGAAAGTGGAAGCAATTAAAAGTACCAGTATTCATCAAACATATCACAAGTACGCAGTTTTCTAGGCATGACAAACTATGTGGGACGATTTATCCCAAATTATGCAACTATCAATGAGCCTCTTCGAGCCTTAACCAAGCAAATTAAACCATGAGGATGAACTGAAAAATACGAAAAAGCGTTTGAAAAACTCAAACAAGACCTAGTTAGTGACACAATAATAACGTGTTTCGATCCTAGTATGGAAACACAATTAATTGTAGATGCAAGTCCTGTCGGTCTAGGCGCGTTATTAACTCAGAATGGAAAGGTTATTGCCTACGCCAGTAGAGCACTTTCTGATGTGGAAAAACGATATTCACAGACGGAAAGTGAAGCACTAGCAATAGTCTGGAGTTATGAGCACTTCCATCTGTAAATGTTCGGTCATACGTTTAAGCTAATTAGTGATCACAAGCCCCTGGAAGACATTTTCAACAATCCAAAATCACGACCTCTTGCAAGAATCGAGAGATGGAGATTGAGATTACAAGCATACAATTTCAAAGAAGTATACAAGCCAGGTAAAACAAATGCAGCAGATTATATTTCACACCATCCCAAGACTGGAACTGAATGCTGTAAACATTCTGAAGTTGCAGAAGCTTATGTGCAATTCATATTCGTCAATGCTGTACCCAAAGCTATTACCGTTGAAGAAATTCCGACGGCTACTTTAGTGGAACAGGACCTTTAACATGTTATCAAACCAATAGAATCTGGAAATTTGAAACATTTTTACAAGCAAAACAAAACCTTAGACACATTTTCAAGACTCAAACATGAACTCACGATCGTTCCAGTTACAAATGGTTTTATTAGGACAGAATTTTTGAGTAAAAGTAATAACATTGAAATTTTCTCTGAATTGTATTAAAACTAATTTTTCATTGGATTATATTGGAAGTACTTTCCACTAAAATATATTAAGATTAACTTTATTTATTTTCCTATTACAACTATATACTATTTTGATAAAGATTGCGCCCTTACAAACAAGTGCAAATCCCCCCCCCCACTACACATTTTCATTATATACCTAGTCAGCAAATTTGCAGTCCTAAATTGTGTCAATATTAATAGACTAGATTCCTAGAATTCTCCCTGACTGAGTAAGATATAAGACTCAGTGTTTGTCTGAAACAAACTGCTGAAGAGGCAAATTCTGACGTAAGCGAAACACACTTGCTTCCATTAAGAATAGACGGGAGCCTCCTTCTGATTCAAGACGGATGCACACAAGCCCAACACTTTTCCAAATTTGGCCAGGAGCATGTTCAGATCAGTATAAATAGAGAAGCGGGACTTGCGTGAATCAGTCCGCTCTGTCAAAGAATCAGAAGGCTTCGTCTGTCTTTCTTACAGGTAAGAATCGTTTGCGTCCGTAAAATTCTTTAAAGAATAAGTACTTTTATTGTTAGAGGTTTCTACGGTAAACTTCATAGTTTTGCAACATTCTTGTGAGTTCTTTTTATTTTATATTATAATGAAATGGAATGTTCAGTTGTTTTTAAAGAATTTATATTCATTCGTATTTATGGTAATTATTATGGTAAAAAGACGAATTCGCTACCAACTTCATGTTTAGATTTAATTTGGAAATAAAATATTCTTTAAGTAATAAAGAATAATGTTTAGTAATCTATTTCAAATTAGTATTCTATTTTAAATTTAGTAAAATACATTTCTTCAAAATGGTTGTTGCATTAATCGCAATTGTTGATTTTTATACTCTTTGGCTATCATGAATTTAGTCGAGATTTAATTATCTGTATTATATTCTAAAAGGCAGAAATTATATAATGTATAAAGTTGGTAGGTTCGAAGGAAATTATAATTTTATATGTATTTCGTGTATTTTAAATATAAAGGCTTTATAAGATGTATCTCTAGAATGTAGCATGATATATCTCTTTATATCAAGTATTTAAATAAAAGTCCGTTCTGTCAAAAGAATCAGAAGGTTTCGTTCGTCTTTCTTACAGCGATTCCCGTACCTCTGCATTGCCAAGTTCCCCAAAGAATGTAGCCGTATCTACACCGTTACGAGTGACACCTTCCTTGAGAGAGTCTGAACTCTCTCTCTCTCTCTCTCTCTCTCTCTCTCTCTCTCTCTCCTTCTGGCCATAGAATAGAGCATTGCCAAGAGTTTATGAGAAACACACATCATCTCATAAAAGTTTTGTCCTACTCTGTGACAGGAAATTAGTAATACCAAAAGGGCTACAAAATAGAGTGATACAGCTAGCACACAAAGGTCAGCAGGGCATAGTCAAGACAAAACAACTTCTTCGTGAGAAAGTATGGTTTCCTGGTATTGACAAACAAGCAGAGGATTTCTGTCAAAGTTGTATTCCATGCCTTGCATCAACGCCAAAGCAAATGACAGAGCCGCTAAAAATGACAGTTCTACCAGACAACCGATGGAGTCAAATTAGCATGGACTTCAGTGGCCCTCTTCCATCAGGAGTCTACTTTATGGTACTTGTTGATGACTACTCAAGGTATCCAGTAGCTGAAATTATTAACTCAACATCTGCAAAAACAGTCATTCCGCAACTTGACAAATATTTTCAATGCTCGGAATACCAGAAGTTGTAAAAACGGATAATGGACCTCCATTCAATGTACAAGAGTTTACAAAGTTTGCAGAATACATGAGATTCAAGCATAGGAAAATCACACCTTCATAGCCTCAAGCCAATGGCGAAGCAGAAAGGTTTATGAGGACAACTGGAAAAACAATCAGAGCAGCTAATGCAGAACATAAAAGCTGGAAACAAGAAATGTACAACTTTTTACGCAATTAGAGCCACACCTCATGCAACAACCAACAGATCTCCCGCCGAAATGCTATTTGGACAAAAAATGAGAACTAAACTCCCAAGTATACAAATCAAATCAGACGACAACAAAACTAGGAAAACCGATACTGAGAAAAACGAAAAGATGAAGAGCTATGCAGATCAAACTAGAAAAGCTAAGAAGTCAAATTTCAAAGTTGGAGACAGTGTTCTAGTAAAGCAAGAAAAGCGAGACAAGTTGTCAACTCCATTCGACCCCAAACCATATGAAGTTGTCAACAAAAAGGATCAATGATAACGGCGAGAAGAGAAGACCATCAAATAACTAGAAATTCGTCATTCTTCAAGACAGTAAAGAATTCACCCCATATTCCACCATCCGATGACCAGATATATGATACAATAAATCTAAAGAAAGATGGTGATAGATGTGACACATATCCAACATCCGACCTAGCATTAAGAAGATCATCCCGAATCAGATAACCACCAGATTACCTAATGGATTATTTGTGTGCAAAATAATATAAACACTTTTAGACGCTTTACCACAATGTGTTGTATGAAATTTTGCTTATAAATAGTGTAGTGTGTTATAACTGTAAACTGTTCTGTAGATCTAGACAGTTAACAATAACATGTGTCTCATCAAATGGCAATTTAGTTTAACATTGTGAATTTGAACTCTACCATCAATCTAAACCCAGAATAATATTAGGACTAAGCCATGAGAACTGTAAACCTACTTTACCCAGTTCTAAGTTTACCATTTTGTACATTATCAACAAAAAAAACAAAAAACAAAAACAAGACGCAAATTTTATTGCACTCATGAATTTCTTTTATGTGAATTTCTTTTGTTAAGAAATGTATTATTATTATTATCATTATAACTAGTTCGAAATATATTTAACTGATTTTCAATTCAAAAACATAAATTTTAAATCGGAAAGAAAAGGAGGGATGTAGTGTTCTAGAAGCAGTGCTATATGGTAATATAGAGTTTCCACTGGCATCTTATAGATCCGAGATAAGGCTGACAGATAGGGTGCTAGATGTAGGTCTGACAATCAAGTCAGTTATAGTTTGTATGCTATGGAATAAACATGTGTTTGTAGAAACAGGTCTTTTTCCTCTCTCATTACAAAACCCAAACATTACAACGGCAAAGTGTTATAAAATTGTAAAGACAGAACTCTGTCGTCATATCATCATCATCATCAATCCCTTAACCCAAGAGGTCGTTGGGGCACCACAGTTGACTTTGCAACCAATTCTCTCCATCTTTCCCTGTTCTCTACTACCCTTTGGGAATCTCCAAATCCCATGCCTGTCCACTCCTTAATGTTGTCTTCCCACCTCTTTTTCTGTCTGCCTCTTCTTCTGCACCTTCGCACTGTGCCTTGCAAGATTGTTTTTGCCAATCCAGATGATCTTGAGACATGACCGTCATGTCGTCATAGGAAGAAAGAAAAGTTGGAAATATAGACGGAGTATGCTTTCATTTTGAAGGGAAGACTCCTCCAATTTATAATTGTAGAGCTTCCAAAAACTTTTGGATTTCATGAGGCCTCTCTTGACGACAACATGCATCTTGGCACAAACTGAAGTAGTAACCGAGATATTCACGGGATTTGCTGCCAATCCATGTGCCAAGGTAAGATCACTCTGACCGCCACCTAGGTGGATAGATAACTTTTAGTTTTTTTAAAGCCAAAAGTGTTATCTGTGAGGGCTGGATTTTCGAGTTAGTAGTTCTCCTAAGGACCTGTATCATGACTGGGTAACGTATTAAAGAAGAAATAAAATTTAGATAGGACTTAGACCATGAAGATAGACCATTCATGTGTTATGTCACACAACTTCTTGAGTAGATGTAAACGTCTACTGGCTTTCATGTCATAATCTCCAATGGTTTAAAAATTAAAGGCGTGAAAAGAAAGAGTGATGAAAACAATTATGACCTTGACCTTGAAGATAGCACCCCAATCTGGTATGTGCTGAACCATCTAGTGATGTACAAGTACAGTGGTCCCCCTCTTATACAGTTATACAGCCACCCCTTCTGCACCAAGAAAGATGGGTGGCCCTTCCAGAGCATATATATATATATATATATATATATCTGTGTGTGTGTGTGTGTGTGTATAATAAAGCTACATATAACTTGAAGCAGTTAATATCTTCATTCAAAACTAGTATTAACAAAAAGTTGCTCTTTTCTTAAGGACTGACTTATTTCAAGGTAACATAAAAAGTTCTTATTCTTAAGTGTGAAATGTGGTGTATTATTGGCATGCACATTACAAAACCATTCAAAAATGTTAATTAAATCTTGGTACATACATTACTGGGCATTAAAACCAATTTGCTTTCCATTTACTCCATTTTCCAACTGCTGCAGAATATTCTCCTTATCTGTTATGATGTTTATTCGAGTCTTCCCAACATATATTTTTCGGCAAGAAATTTTGAACCTTCCCAACTGTCATAAGTCAAATAACTTTAACTTTTTGTTCTAAAGTATTAATTCTCCATTTACATGATGACATTTTAAAGTTTTATTCCTGTCTTGCTAACTGTACATTTCTGCAATTTAATTATGCAGATGAAATGTAGAGTAGATGAAATGCCTTGTTTATAAACGAAGTGATACATGTAATGTCACATGATTTTTCGGTCTTTGTCTGGTACCTCGTTTTGTTCAAGGTTAATTTCTCTCTGTGTGTTAATCCACAAAATCTATATTTAGCCCATGTTAACCATCTTATGATCTTGATAATTACATCCAGTTGTAATCATCAAAGAAAATACTTAACCACTGTGTGAAGCCCAAAACTCTATCAAAACATTGCTGGCCCCATTTCCTGTAAATATCAGCATTAATGATATAATACTACTAAGTAACCTTAGTGGTACATGTACCATAACCATCTTCAGTACTGAAAATCTGACATCAGGAAACAGATACTGGGAAAGATAATTGGATTACTTACCCTACCATATGAATTAAATATTGGTTCTGGACAGATACAAAGCTGCCAATCCCAAAGTACAAAAATACTGTTTATGACAAAAATACTATTTTCAAGAACAAATACTAATTTTTAAAACTTTAAAGCATATGTAACTATTTACAACCTCTACAACCATCAAAAAAGTAGGACAATAACTTAATGAATTATTTGATGTCAAGGATGCATTTGATGTACTCTTGCACCTTCTGAATGGCACCCTATTCCATTCAGAAGGTCAAGATTGCATTATACACTCACACTCAGACACAGCTGTATATAGGAGCTTTTTCCACACCTTTTTCAATCATTATCGATTCCAATGTACGATCTTTCATTGATGATATGAATTCTGTGCAATTTTTTTTTTACTACACTGTTCCTGTTATAGCACATGAGTAATTCTTTGCGATTTTACTGTCTGGAAAAAATGTACGAAATAAACCACCAGCATCACTAGCAACTGAAAGATTATGGTTCATTTCTAAAAGAAATTTAGTAAAACGAACTTTTTGATCGAATAACATCAAAGTTCTCTCTGATATTTATAAACGCTGTAAAAGCTCAGGCTGTGTTGTTGATGATGAAGCAGCAAGCTGATGATTATTAGCTTTTTTCATGCTGTTTTATGTCATGGGTGCCTCCATATGCCCAATAGCAAAATCACAATTACACAATTTGCAAAATGCAAAGTTTTCTTCTTTACTAGATGGCTTCACAAATCTAAACATGATGGTATAATTGCCCTTCCAGGTCTGTTTTCTTTCCTTTGCTGGAGAAAATTCTGAATCTTCTGCTTTCCTTTTTGACATGAGAAGGAGCTGAATATTATGAAGATGAGATATAGTGATAGCAGCAACTGCTTCTCACAATCGAATATCATGGTTAAAGACTGGTATGGTAGTCTTGATTTTGAACCAATCATATTTTAGAACTCTATATCCCTATAAACGTGTAATACATTCACACTCAGAATGGAACCAGGTGCCCCTTCTAAACAGAAAATTGCAAGAAATGTACACCCTTATTCAGGTCCAAAACATGGGACAAATATGGGAAAAATAAGATACTTGGCAGCTATGGAACTCTATATCCCTATATACTTGCCATACATTTACTCTCAGAGCAGAACTGGTTGCCCATTCTAAAAAGAAAATTGAAAAGAAATTTTTTATTTAATTTTTTTAAAAAAGCTTTTTTTTAACAAGAAATAAGTACACTCATATTCAGGTCCAAATATGGGTAAAAATGGAACACTTAGCAGCTGTGCATATATTAATAATAAAATGTGGCTGCTTGTGAGAGGTATAATTTGCATTTTACGTTGGCTGTTGGTCATGTTAGAGGATGGCCTTTCTCGAGGGGTACTTTTGAATATAAACTCACCAGTGCCAAGGGATTCTGGCTGCAAAAAGTGGGTGGCTGCTGGTTGGAGGGGGTTGGGGGACGTTCATGAGGGACCTCTGTATACCAAGCTCCATATGGTAATCTCAAATAGTTTAGAAGTTATGGTGCACATGGGAAAGCATAAAATAAAAATATTAAGCTGTAACCGAAACAGTGAAAATTATTTAAAGCAGAAGGGAATGTTTGACTGAAGTTAAATAGTGAGTTATGACCTTGACCTCTGAAGATAGAACCACCACGGACCCCACTGTGGTATGCAACACAACTTGAAGTGATAGTATACAATTACTGCAAGTTTCATCCCTTAATCTGAAAAGGATCTGAAGTTACAGAATGGATGGGGAAACTGTGATGGATGGACACTTTCTATAATAATGTTAAAGTTATTATGACAGCGACAACATTAAAATAAATCCCGTTTTGCTATCAATAGTTTATTGTGGACAGAATATTATGGACAGAAACATACAGTATGAATGTTTCTATTCAATCATGATTATTGCACATTACATCACTAAGACATGATACACCATTCTCTCACTAATCCACACCCTGATAACTTGTGAACCTGCTTATTATGTAATAATATCTATCAATTCCATCTTTTCTTAAAAGTCTGTAACAAAACAAAAGAACTGTCTGATTATAAAGATTAGTTTTGCTAAAAGGCTAATGATACTGATCATCCAATATTTTATTGTTAGAAGGTTTGATTATGTTTTTATATTAATAGAGAACAAAGAATTTGTGATTACTGCATGTGACCTTGAGTAAAAGTCTGTTATCAGTTTACTGACTTTGAGTTTTTCTAACCTAATATCCATTAATATTAAAATCAATAACATGAATATTTGTGAAGGAAAATTTTGATTATAATTCCTTTGTATCAACTAAAGTTGCTTGCACTCCACCCCCTTTTTTCCCAACTGTTAACCAAAATTTTAGTTCCTGTTACTATTTCACCCCCAGACCAAAGCCACATTTGATGTTCATGGGCTCCATTGCTAGTAAGTTATCAAAGGAGAGGTGTATCAGATTCATGGATGCTGGACATGATATAAATCAAAACATTAAATCAAAAACCATTTATAAAAGTACATGTATATAAAAATATGAATCAGATCAAGTAAACCATCTGCATAATCTACACGATATCATATACGTCTTATAATGAGATGATAGAATAAATTATCCATTACATTCTAAATATATATACACATTCCATTACCCATAAACCAGTGCACCACTTTAATAACCGAAAAATTCAGTTTCAGTTGCATACATCAACTGATGCAAATAATAAATGACTTTCAAAATCTTGAAAATACCAAAACACTGATGATGCTGTTGCTGGAAGAGTAAAACCAACATCTCACCATTCACAGGCAAGACAAAAATATCCCTAAAATATTACCCTTGAGCTCCCACCCCATCATAAATACACCACACAATATATATTTACATACCTATATACACAAATATATTATATTCTCAAAACTGGTAACAATTATAAGCATTCTGCTAGTATTTTATTGCAAAGAATAATTCATTGCATAATTCTCATTCATGAACTACAACCATTAGTGAAGAGCTGAAAGATGAGTTTTACTATGGAAACCTTGTATATTCTCATTGAGGAACTATCATGATACAAAAAGTAGGATCAGAAATGCATCTACCATAGCATGTGAATAAAACACTTCTTTTTTCTGTTGGTAACAATAATGATGCAATTCAAGACCTTGGAGTTAAGAACACTGCACCTAGAAATTAGACTTCAAATTAAGTCTAGAATCAGGCAATCTAAATGGATCAAAGAAATATATCTCACTTAAATTTTACCAAACAAATGTCTCAAGTCCAGAATTTTACTTTATCAATCTGTGGTCAAGCCCACAAGTTATAAAATTATCTGACCATAAAAACTACCTATTTTCAAACCTTCAAAGTTTAAAACCATACTTAAGTGTCCCTAGATATGTTGATATTTGGTACATGTACAGTTACTAATAATGAGATAATCCTGAAATCTGTTATATATATTAGACAATCCTGGAAATCTGTCTGTTCCAACTTAAATGTGAGCAAAATTATTGACAATTAAATTTTTTTTTACTTATGAGTATGTGTTCAAATTCTGCCTCTAAAACTTTTGTGATTACTGAGTCGGGTTACAAGGTCATAAAAACATTCTCATTCACAAGTTCTCAATGATACATAATTTATCAATGTCCCAGCCCAGATGTTGGAGTTGACTTCGAAAATGATAATGATTTTATAGCTTGGGATTCAAACCCAATTGGTTACTATTTCACCTTTGCATGGAAACAAGATGAAAAAAACATGTCTAGTGAAGTGAAAAGATTAAATTTTACTGTTAAAATTAATTAATTACACAAACAATTAACATTGATGCATTATTCCTTTTTGTTCTCCATGTCTAAAATTAGATGTTTGCCTGGATCCAGTATCTCTCATATAGTTTGGCGACAAGATTAAACAATTACACTCTTCATCACTCTTTCTTCATGCAAAAAAAGTGACTGCATTTTTGAACATACACTTTGTCAAATGGAAGAAACTGAAGCTGCTTCAGATCCACAATCATGTAAAATGATATCACAGCAATACTATCCTTTAATTTCAACTTCACTACATGATACAAGTTGGAAAAAAGTCTAATAGTCTCTAAATATCAACACCATTTATGGTACAGCAAAAAAATTATCTCATCACAGATAGCACAACATAAATATATGTTGCCAGAGACAGAATTAATGAATACTGCTTTAGGTACACAATTTGAAATCTAATGCTGCCATGTAATAAACAACTGCCACCATAAAGACTACAGGAGAGATTAGACATATTTACAAAATATCAGTAAGTAAGGAAACCACAGAAAAAATTTTGGACAATTTGCCACCATAAGTTTTAATTAAAAATGTACTTCACAATTGAATTAACATAACATTTAAAAATGACTTGAGAATAGTTCATTTTGATTGTTTTTTGGTCTTGATTGCATTTGATGTTGCCATATTGTGAATGCTGAATCTGATGAAGTGACATCCTCTGCTTTAATGAATGAAAGCCAGAGAAGACCTCACAACAGGCAACAAGTTTTGGTATGCCTCACATGTTTACACATGAAAAACGGCAAACTGTTATACTGTGACTCATGGCTAAAGTAACATTATGTCAAGAGATGGCAACATGAGAGACTTTTTTGAGCAGTCGTCGTAACATTTTACAGCGGTCCTCTAGCTTGTAGCATCGTGAGACAGCATCTTTTTTCTGCTCTTCAGCCTTGTACAATGCCTGCATCAACTCAGCATTCTCCTTGTACAAGTCCACAACCAGGGTGTTCCGCTTCTCACACGATTCAAACTGGAATATACACAAATTTATTGATAAACTGGCATAAAATCATGCTAATACATAGAATGTTATCATGGTTATAGAGGTTAATATATAAAGACATGATTTTGGTCTTCCATAAAAAAAGCTGAAAAAATTTTAAGGGGGGTTTGAGGGTCCTCCCCCAACGGGGTCTTAAGGGGCAGTGCCCCCGATCCAGGGGTCCAGGGTGCCGAAGGCCCCGGCCAAAAACGCATTTTACAATCATAAAAAACTGATCCTGGTGCAACTTATGATCATAATATGAAACAAAATAATCATTTGAAAAACTAATAAACTCACCAAAAATGCTGAACTTGACTTGAATAATTTCACATTATTTATTGTCACATGAATTTGTTCTCCAATACTATTGATTGATGCTGAAGTTATTTCATGTGCATGTCAGTGTTCACATCGTAATTAAGTCACATTAATTTGTCAATTTTTGCAGCAAACATATTATACTTCTCTCTTTTCATAACAAATCTGTAAAATAAACCAAGTACATCAACTGTATAAAAATAATCCTATACATTCACTTCTCTTTTTCTCCACTGGACAGAACCACTGACTTTTTTGGCTCAATGTGCAATCATTTCTTTTCCTTCTCAAGGAGAGCCTTTTCCTTTCAAGCTAGTGCTCATATTGGCGACATGCAGTACGCATATTCTGACAGAGGGCTACACCTGTTCTCTCATGCAAGAAATCTTTCTTCTTACAGTAATTAACTGCACTTTTTCCAGATGCATTCTGAGCTTCAATTTTTCCGTAAGCAGCTTCTTTTGAAGGTGCTGTTCCAAACTCTTCCAACCGCAATTACTGTAATTCAGATCTTTCTTGCAGAGGTCACAAAATGCCAGTCCTCTTGCATTCAGTTTTCTTATAAACTGACCAACTGAATTTCCATCAACTTTTTGCTCCAGCCATTCCCATTTCCAGACGTTTTTTTAAACCTTTATCTCAACTTCTCATGTCATGGTTTCTCTCAACAACTCAGGATGCCATGTTTTGCAAGCATGCTTCTTCGTTCCATTGCCATCAGTTTCCATTACACAAAGATTCATTGGATGAATTTAAACTTTCGACCAATCAGAATACATGTACTCTTTACAAGAGTCATGTGCTAACTAATATATGGAGTGAATACTTTACAAGAGTCGTTGCAGAATGGGACCGGACAGACCGTTTTTAAAAAACCAGATCGGAGATGATATAAAAAACGGACTATATCAAGAAAAATCTGATTCAAGTCAGGAGAAAAGCGGAATTCCACTTTAAAACAGAGAAAAATCATATCTGTATATACACAAGACTGCCAAGGTGTTATGTTCAGAGTCTGAGGAAAGAATGAGTTTGATATGGCACAGGGATAGGTAGAGGCCATCAGACTGAATGTTTTCATGTTCCATATCAAATGAGTTCTTTCCCGGACTAAGAACAAAACACTAATGCAGTTTTGTATTTATGACATATCCCCTTTTTGTGATTTCTAAATATTTTAATCTTTACTGTATGAACAAAATTCAAACTGAATGGGGATTTATAAAAGTCTGATTCATTACATCCAAAAATATATATGTGCAGTCATCAAAGGAGGCAACTTTGTAGTTTCAAATCTGGGTGTGTGATACAGAAGTATGGTCTGAACATCTGTCTCAAATAAATGCCAGATCAAGCATGTAAGATTTAATGGGTATCTAATATAGTGATAATACAGATCCAACATCAGCTTGTGCCCCTCTAAGTAACCTTAAACTGAAATGCACAACATCACACATACACGAACTGTATATGATACACCTCTCTTGTGCAGCATCATGATAAAGAGGTCTAAGTACTGCTTATACAGTATGCAATCAAAAAAATAAATTTAGATTTCACTAATATGGTAAAAAAAGAGATTTTTTTTTTCAGCCGAGTTGTTAGTATTTAATTAGACACCTATCAACACCTATCTACATCCATCTACACCAAGCTTCAATCACCTGCTTTTTGAGCTTCTCCACCTGGCTGTCCAGCAATTCTTGCAATATCTTTAGTTTGCGACACAGCTCCTCTTTTTCCTCACTCAGCTGTTTGACTCGTCTCTTGTGGTCTTCCTGAACATCTGCAGAATAAAGAACACATGATCATGGTATGGTAAATGTCTTAATAATTCTGCGATTTCAACAAGTCATTGAAAGAGAATTTCAACTAAATGTCAAGCTTTACAATGGTGAACTGTGCTTCCAGTCTTTTTGTCTGGTATGATGCTGTAAATTCTGTATGCCAACAAAATATATTTAAACAAAGCTATACTTCACATGCTCCATGCCCAAAACAATATTGATCTAATACTTGTTTACTGTAATGTTAAGTCTTCTTCAAATATTCTGTTCTCATGACGATAACTAATAAGTTGGATATAAATGGTGCTTCTATGCAGGCAGCAAATCTTCAAGTTTTCAAAAACTTTTAGTCCAATGGGTCTGCAGTTGATGGGGAAGATGTAGACCAACAGTGTAGCACACAAGTAAAGTGCTCAGCTAATGAAGCAAACAAAGCCACTGCATGGCATACAAGTAAAAAAGGTTACAACATTTACCTACATTTTTGAAGATGTAAATCAAAACAATTAGAAACTCAACCTTTGCCGCTATCTACCCAACAGGCAGTGCAGCCGACAGTTATTATAATGTGCATGCCATATATCACTCTTCTTGTGAAGTTTCATTTACTGTATGTCTTTTACCTCCTGTTATGGTTGAATTCAGTTTGTAAGACATGTTTTTGTTAAATACATCTGACAATTTCAGTAAAACATCTGAGGATTGTCACAATATTGATTACTACTGCTGCATATATGCAAATGACAAAAAATTTAGCTGGATGTACTGCCTTGACATGAACATGGGATCTACAATTACTAAGAAACAATGCAGTGGCTTACAAACTTGAAACAGTGTTTTTTAAAAATAAAATGTTACCGACCAAATGTTCTGTTAAAAAACATGTTGTTTAAAGCTAACTACTGTAGTCTGAAAAACTGATATCAGTGTTGTTAACAAATCAAACCAAATATGCAATATGCACAATAAAAACAAATTCTTGTCAACTTCTATTTTTCTGAGTGAGGGCATATTTTACGTAAAAATCAAAGATACACTTCTCTCTTGACATCTTGATAACCAAAAACTGGGCAACTTGCCTACCTGCTAATAACATAGGGTTAAGTGTAGATCCCATTTCTTTCTTCCAGAATATACTCAAAAACTGGCCTCTATTTACTAAAAATCGCAATCAAAACTAGTAAATAAAACTTCGTTTTATTGCTTGTTTTATTGTTGAAAATGGTGGTTAGTGCCCAGAAATCTCATTCAACATGATGAAATTCACAAGTTTTAATAAAAAAGTAATATATTTTGCTAAGTTCTGTATATGAAAACAATTCTCATTACACTGTTAATAATAATATTTGATGATACTTGGATCCAAGAAAATGCCAGTAATGCCAACTGGTGGCAGTGCTTTAAGAAATGAATGCCAATTAAACAAGTTATGGCAATTGAAATTCTTACTAAATAATCCTCTGAACCTACATAGACTTGGAAATAAGTAATTTCATTGGAATGGGTAGTTACAGCATCAACGACTATTTTACTATTTTGTAAACATTTATAGGCAGTTATCTAAACTAAGCAGTTTATAAGTGTAAATGTTACTGCCTTAAATGTCAAAAACACAAATGAAGGGGCAAAGGGGCAGCCACTGTGGCACACTAGAAAAATATACAGCTGATAGGGCATAAGTACCACATAGCGCATAATTAAAATAAACAGCTTAAATATACCTGTTATGAACAATACTGTAGTTGTCAGAGTTGAATTTAGGCACAGAAATTGAAACCTCAAGAATAAAATGTTCAGCAACTTAAATGAAGTTATCAAAAAGTTGTGCATCTCAATCCATGATCAACAATGACCATGGAAGGATACAATTGTTTCATTAAATAAGTATGGAACATTTTATTAACTATATTCTGCATTGGCAAAAGTTTCCTGAAATAGAACTAGAATCCACTGCAAAATTAGTACAACAGGTTTCAGCAGATTAACATGGTCTTGATCTTATACAACTCTGTAGATGGAAGATAAGAACATGCTCCAAAAACTGGGTTAAAATACCTCTGAAACTACTGATCACAAACTGCATGAATTTTTCAGCTCTGGTTATTTGGCTCATATAAAACCCACTGCAATTTCGTTGACAGTTTTAAGTTAAATTATGAAGTAAAATTTGGAGTCCTGCACTTATTTAGATATAATTATGATTTCTATGGGAGTCTTGTACTTAATAAAATCATTCTTTTAAATATATAAATTGAAGTCTGAGGGATGATTTTGTAGTAAAATTGGGAGCCTTGTTTTCATCTATAATTATGATTTCTATGGAATGTGTTTGGAGTAAAAGTATGACTCTGTACTTAATAAAAACAAATTTAAGGGTATAAATTGAAGTCTAAGGGAAAACTTTAGAGTAAAATTTGGAGAAATGTGCATATTTAAGTATAATTATGATTTCTAAGGGATTAGTTCAGAATACAAGATGGAGTCTTGAAATGTTTTAAGAATTTGTGAATTGGAGTTGTGTGAAAAAAAACATCTGCTCCACAAGATGCTGTTTACCTGTATGTCTGTTCATTATTACTATAATACCTTATCACCCCCACCCCTACCTTTACCTTTGAATCTGTTGGAGGCAGACTCCTCAGAAGATTGGACAAGTTCCTGCAGCTGTCTGACAGATCGCTGCTGATCTACCAGATCCATCTGCAAGCGTGTAAATTTCTCAAGTTCGACCATATTGCTACCACCCTCCTTCCACTTATTCAGCTCCCGGATATGCTGGGATTGAAGCACTGCAAAATTGGTTGTGGCCTCCAGCAGCTGTATGTCATATAGAATACTTTCATCAACAGGATGTGTAGTTACACTTATCAGTAAAATGTATAAATCTGCACATTTTATTCTGAACGATATTACCAATAAACCTGATACCTCTATTACTTCATGCCAGGCACCACTGTTAAAAAAAGGAGTATGATTGTATAATGATTTTGTGGGTTTAATGCCGTTTTTCAGCCCATTATAGGCAATACATGCTGGCCAATATATTTCGTGGAGGAAGAACCTGGGAAAATTCTGGGCTGAAACACTGACCCACAGGATGCTACTGGTAAGCTTCTCAGAGTTTCCAAACTTAGACTTGAACTCCTACAGACAGAGGTGGAATGTCAGTAATCTCCAAAGGCATGTGTCTTTGACATCTTGGGCCATACAGATAAATGTATGAAATTTAGAAGATAATATGTTGATATGGTAAGTGATGGTTTAATAAACATTACCCAATTCAAGACAAATTTTAATGTAGAGAAATATTCAATTCCTATATATATATATACTTTCTCTTACCTGACAATGAATGGATTTAAAACTGTAAATAGGTCATTTCACTTGTACATAATCTCCTAAGACATCAGGACTGAGGAGGGGTGACAAACACCAGAAGCATAATTGACAGACATTTATCAATACACAGTATACAAATGAGGGCTAATAATTTACAATTACCAATGTATAATCTTTCATTTAGGGGAAGCATTAAGTGAAACATTATATACAGAATCCTGACCATCCATGATTCAACCATTTCATCAGTTTCTTATATCTAAGTTTTGATTTATTTAAGAAGTTCATGCAAAGTCAATTAATCAAAGCTTCAGCATAAACTTCTGATAAAAATGAAAATCATTGTTATCAGTGTTAGGAAGAAGAAATACGGAAGGTATTTTGCATTTAGTTGTATAATGTTTAAAATTTACTGGCAAGGACATCATAATCTATCTGGCTGCTCACCTTGTCACTAACTTGATGAAGTTTGCCCTCCAGATATTTTTTCTCCTCTAAAACCATCGCCAGTTTGGTCTGTGAAAAAAATAGCAGGTCTGCATTGAGTCATTTCCTGATGCAGCAACATTTTCATAACATAATTTATTCTAAAACCTTTTTATGGATTGGGAAGAAGCAAATGCATTTGGAAGGAAGGGGTGTGTTAAAGTATTCCATGATAAAATCTGACCTTTGAGACAGTTGTTGAGCTAATGTCAACATATGGAAAGAAACATTCTTTTACTGCTCTGACTCAAAGGACATTAAAGAACAAAGAAAGGTAGATATGTGTGTGTGTGTGTGTTTGTGTGCATGGAGTGATCAGCGAGCTTGACCTTGAAGAAACAACCTTGACTGTGATACACAATATGCCAACAATTAGAAAAATCTATTTGTAGCATGATTCATTTGCACACTTAACAGCATTTAAGACATAAAGTAAAAACAAAAATAAAAATAAAATATCAACATGTAACCTTGACCCTGAAGACTGGACTCCAGGTGACTATAAGCAGCAGAGGTGAACAGACCACTTGTCTGAATTGTCATTTGTCTAAAAAATAAAGGTTCCTACAAAGGCTGAAAATAAGGTCGATAACGCTAAACCAAAACCTCTAATTGACCATGAGATTTCTCTAATTGGTTTAGCTTATCTCGTTACTTTATCTCCGACTCTGTTTTTATTTTATGGTGTGTTTCGTTTACCAGCTGGGTCATTCAATTTTGGTCGTTCACCTCCTCTGCTGCTGTAGTAATTAACCAAAGATTTTATCCAGACCTATACGATACCTGGATCTTGGGTCATGTAAATTTATCGTAATAAATCCGAACGGAACAGCTTGTGCTTTTGAAAAGAAGTTTTTAAACTTAATCATGTCCATATCCCCTGAACGCCAGGTATAATAAATATTTTGTAAAGTATAATTATCTACTCCATTAAACACAACTAAAATATTTCAGTTGTCTCTGATCACTTTAGGTATTTGTGTATATCACTGAGTAACATAAATCATGTCAGTATTTTTGTCTGCCTCTGGAAAATATCCGAGCTGGATTTGATTGTTTGTCCAGCATCACATCATCATATACTACAAGGTTATTAATAAATCCATCTAGGTCATCTACAGATGGAGCTTCATCAATATCGGTGATAAAATTAATAATATCATTTCCGTCTTCATCCAATAATTTTGCATTTTCATTAAAATCTTTAAGTACTTCATAACATCGTTGATCATCTACAGATGGTGCTACTAAATATAATTTATTCCACTTGAGCCATCGCATTATCAGATTAAGTAATAATTGTGTCTTACCAGATCCAGATGGGCCTATTATAATCATTCTAATAGAATTTGGTAGTGCTGGATGGAGCCTTACTGGTTCTTGTTTTCATGTCGCTGAGAAGTCAATTATATCCATATAATAAATAATATGGATTTAATATATTGTGTTAGATGCAGAGCACCAACCCAAACCAGTGGATTGACAACGATAACAACAAAAAATAAAAGACGTGCAATTACAGGCAAATGTGTAAAATGTGGCACAAAAAAAATCTAAATTTATTCCTGTTGACTTGTCAGTCAAAGGTGAAGATATCGCTGCTTCATTAGGGAAATTACCAGGAGCTCCATGGGCTAAATACCCTGGTGAGAAACATCTTCATGGATACAATTATTGTGGTCCTGGAACTCGACTTAATATCCGACTTGATGATCAAGATCAACCGTGACCTGGAGAGTATCCAATAAATAAGATTGATCAAGCGTGTCATGTTCATGATGTTGCGTATAAAAGTAAAGATTTACAACAATGGCATCTCGCAGATGTGAAGTTAATTCATGTGTTAAATTCTTTACCCGATAAATCCTTCAGAGAAAAACTTGATAGTTTTCTAGTAAAATCTGCTATGAAAGGTAAAATAATGCTAGGAGCTGGGTAATTAATTATATGATTATTATAATGGAATCTGTTTATTATAGTCCAAGAGGATATTGGAGAGGAAGAGCAGCGATTAGTAAACTTGCTGAATTAGCAAAAGTCTCATGTTCTGTTGCTGCAAATTGGTTAGCACGACAGGCAATATGGCAAATTTATCTACCACCACCTAAAAAAATTCAGTACGCACATTTTGATGTCAGCACCCTAATGAAGTTCATCAAGCAGATATTTTATTTTTACCACATGACACCATTAAAATTGGTAGATGTCAATCACACACGTACAAATACGCACTGACTGTCGTTGATGTTGCAAGTAGATATAAAGAAGCAGAACCACTATCAACAAAAACAGCATCTGAAGTTGCATCTGCGTTTGAATGAATTTATCAGTGAGGACCCTTGCGATGGCCACAACTATTACAGGTTGATCCTGCTAAAGAATTTCTTGGTGCAGTATTATCGTTGATGAAAAAACATAACGTTAAAATAAGACGAGGTCACAATGAAATTCATTGTGATCAGGCAATCGTTGAACGATTTAATCGAACACTTGCTGAGTGGTTATTTGGATATCAATATGCAAAGGAAATATCCACTGACTTTAAGTCCAGGGAGAGATCTCGTGAATGGGTTGCAAGGTTACCAAGTGTGATAGCTGCGTTGAATAATGAAATTACTCGTGTATCTTCTATGAAGCCTGCTAATGCAATTACAAAGAAATATATACCCCGTAGTGATGGCTATGGACAACAACATGAATCTTCCTCTCAACCAGTATTAGGTAATGTAATTGTAAGATATTTATATGAACCTGGTGAACTTGAAGGTGGTAAAAAAAGAGCAACTGATCCTATCTGGAGTGTGACTACACATAAAATTTCTAGCGTGGTTAGATCCACAGGT